>CM051362.1:24396441-24471441 GCA_028015245.1 Cardamine occulta | reverse complement strand
GCTGCAGCGTTGTACTAGCTCTCTCATCGATTCTAGCTCTTTGGACATTTTCAATCTCTCCTCTTTGCATTCCTGCAGAAAAACTTCAAGCCTCTGTTTTTCTTCCTTGCAACACTCAAGGCTTAATAATGAACAATCCAGCTCAGCCTTCATCATGTCATAAGCTGTTGTTTTCTCACGTTTATCATAGATTGCAGATTGTAGATTAGCCTCCAGTTCCAATATTTTATCTCCCAGCTCTTTAGTTTTTTTAAAATGGCTGGATTCTGCCTTCTTCCTTGCTTCGTTTTCATCAATGGCATCTTGCAATTTCATCAGAATTTCCTCACCATGCTTCTTGGACATGGTCAGTTGATGTTGAAGATCCTGCAGCTTGGTTTCATATTGTTCTTTGATGAAAATTATTCTCAAAGACTCCTGCTGTGGAGTTAGTGGGGCTTGATAGTTAGTCTTTTCACGGGCACGAGTGCATTCAGCTTCAGCATTGTCCTTAAGCTCTTTCAAATGAATGGACAAGCTTTTGAACTCTTCTGTTTTCAGAATCTGCTCAGAGAGCTTCTGAGTGAGATCTCCACACCTATTTTTGGATGTTTCAAGCTCATTGGCCCCTTTTACACACTGCTCGGTTAAATTATCTTTTAGTACTTCGATAGTAATTTCCGCTTCAGCCTTTAACACCATCAGATTTTCTATTTCTTTTTCATGCTCAGCCAACAAAGATTTCCATGGCTCAACCTCATGACCACCTAGGCTTCTGTCAGAGTAACTCCTTTCTGCATTCTCATCCCTAGTTACCATTCCATCATTTCTATCAGCAAGAGCTCTACTTTTAGCCATGAAAGACTCTAGCTCGGACTTCAAGACTTCAATATTAATCAATAATTGATTGTTTTCTTCCTTATACCGTGATTCGTTGACTAGACAATGGTTGAGGGCAGATTCCACATCAGTGTGCTTCTTTTGAAACTCTAGATGGCTCTTAGAGCAGCATCTAAGTTGTTCTGCAAGGTCATTGATACAGGTCTCAGATTGAATTTTTCTAAAAATAAGCTGAACATCTGCAGCTATTAGACATTGAAACAGTTCTTCAATAAAAGAAGACTCTTGATGAGCATTTCTAATATACACGGAACTTTGAAGTGACTTATCAGATTCCAGCTCAGCTACCATCTTCTCCAAAAGTTTCACTTGAGATTTCTGCAAATCAAAGTTCTCCAACAGCAATTGCTTTTCATCTAACTCAGAAGCGAGTTCTTGAATTCTACTGTCTAATTTATCTCTCAAACTTCTCTCAACTATCAACTCTGATTTTAAGGATTCGAGATCTGTCAATAGCTTTGTATTATCATCCATATACTGTGCTCCTATATTGCGAGAGCCATTGAGTGCAGTCAGTACCTCAAAATGTTCCTTGTGGTGCTCCTCAGCATAAGTCTCCCACTCAGTTCTTGTGAAAACAATCTGGATATCCGCTGCTACTGAAAATTCCATCATTTCAAGTAACTGAGATTCCAAATCGGAAATATATGATGAATCACGATTCAAGCTTCTCAGAGATGTTTCATATCTTGACAAAATATGAGAATGAGTTGCCTTCTCCAGCTCCAGATCGGAAACCATTTGCTTAAGACGGACCAACTCAGAGCTTTGCTCATCGAAGCTCAGCAACTTGGAGCTTTTCGCGATCAACTCAGAAGTAAGATCTTGCATTTTGATTTCTAGTTCCTGCCTTGAGCTTCTTTCAAGTCTCAACTCGTGGTCAAATGTTGTCCTTAAATTCTCAAGCTCACGCACAAGACCCAAAGTTTCCTGAGATTTATCTTGAAGAGAAACCAGAAAACGTTGTTTTTCCTCAGCCAGTTCTTCAACAAGCAGCTTGGTTCTTTCATGTTCAACAGCTACAGAGCTTAATTCAAAAATCTCTTGACCAAGTCCCTCATTCTTGGCCACAAGTAGATGCATTTCATTCTCAAAATACTCAAGACGAGAAAGAAAATCCATGTGACAGCTCTCATAGTTTTGCTCAGCTTCAGTAATAACTTTCATTTTGTCCATGATAGACTCAGTTTCCAACTGAAGTCTCTGGAGGAGGGCAATGGAAGCTTCTAGTTTAGTGACCAGACATTGTACATCATTCTCATGCTTCTGCTTGAGCTCCATAACATTAGACTCGGCAGCCCTTAAATTAGATTCTGTCTTGGATTTTTCCTTTATCAGATCTTTATTCTCAGTCATAAGTACGAAACATTTTTCATATATCTTACACAAGAATTTATCAAGCTGCTCTGTTAACTCATGGGACTCCAAATCAAAATCCACTCTCCCTTCCCACAGGGGTAAGGAAATGAGTTTTTCCTTGTAGCAGCCTAACGTGCTCATCAACTTGTCTTTCAGACTACTGAAGTTCTGCTGTAGAATTCCATTTGCAGTAGCCAGATCATCAAACTTAACCCTCACAGCATCAAACTCAGCCTGCACTGTAGCAAACCTTGTCTGAAAATGAACTTTTTCAAGCGCTTCTTTCTCCATAAGCTCCGCAAGCTCCTTCTTCTCACAAATGCATGCCTCATAATTGGTCTTCCAATTTTTGAACTCGGACACTACAGATTCCAGTTCATCAATCTTTTGCAGAAGGATGAAGTTCTCGTGAGTAATATTCTGCAAATTTGCCTCTAAACTTTGATTCTGCAAAGCTACAGCATTCCATTTGGCAATGCATGTGGTTTTCTCTTCATTCAGGGAGCAAACCTCGTCCAAAGCAATATCCAGCCTATTCTTCAATATTTCCTTGGCCTCGGTTGAAAGCTCCAGCTGCCATCCAAGTTCATCAATTTTCGCTTTCATGATCCTTATGTCAACATTTGCTTCAAGAAAAGTTTCCTGTAGAATGTTCGAGAATACTTCCAGATATAAGTTTCTTGAGTGCATCTCATAGAGTTCTTCTTCAACTTTTTGATATAGGCCTTCTTGCACATGAAGAGATCTCTTCAAATTTTCTAGAAGAATATCACCTTTTAAGGGGCGTTCCTTCATCCCCTTTTTCTCATTCTGAAACTGTGTGAGTTTTACATCACGAGTGTCCTGTTTCTCGGGCTTTGAATCATTTGTAGATTCAATGCATTAAATTTTTGGGGGGGGGGGGAAAAGTTTGTTTAATGAGCTTCTACCATTGGTCTCAAACATAGATACAACCTGGGATGAAAGCAATTCAAGATCCTTCTGCAAATGGTTGACAGCAATAGAATAATTTAAGCGGGCCCTTTTAAGTGCTGCCTCTGCAGCCATAGCTCGTTTATCCAGTTCTTCATTCAAAGAATCCAAAGTTTTCTTCTCCTCAGAAAATCTTAGTGTTTGCTCATTCATATCTTGGCGCAACGTTTCCATCTCAGCCTTAGCACCAGAGATGCTATAGAGGCACGTGGAATGTTCAGTCCTTAGATTCTGTAACTCTACTAGTAACTGTCTTTGAGTTTCCTCAAGCTCCTGGACCAGAGATTCGTAATAGCATTCCATCTGATCCATTTTCTTGGTAAGGCTATCACGTTCAGCTTTAGACTCGTCCAGCTCTCGTACAAGCTCGAGTATTTTATCTCTCGTGGCACTTACAGATTCTGCTGAATTGGGTTCACGAGAAGTAAGATCAGGCAAACCAAGATATTGAAGTGGATCAAGTTCTGGTTGATAAATATCAGTGTCCAACTCAGAACCTGACACAAAATGCTCTGCTTTGGACACGCCTCTCTCTTTCTTATCGGTCGTGATGATCTTCTCGGATTGTACTGTGCTGAGGTGAGATATAGGCTGGCCAATCTGCCTTTTAAAATCCAGTAGAACTCCGAGCAAAGACTCAAAGTCTGAGAGGAACAACCTTACGTCTCTATCATGGTAGCCATAGCAAACTTTGTTTTGAATTTCTCTGATGTTATCCTCTACAACTAAAAGTCCCTGCAGCCATCTTAGTTGTTGATTGTTGGAAGCATTATCTTGGTCTTTGCTATTATATAGAACGTGTGATTTGACCTTACGCAAGCGCTCCATCTCTTCTTTTAACTTTGAGCACTCTGATTTCAGCACAGATACTTCTCTGACCAATTGATCCCCAGAACCAATCTCTGAAATAAGTATTTGAGAAAAATCTTGAGCTTTGGAACCTATATCATCTGCATGGCACTGCAGCGAATTCACTTCAATCTTAATCTCATTAATGGATGATTCCATGTCTTCCAAGAATCCTTTAAGCTTATTGTTTTCTTCTATTGCATTGCCCAAATCACTATTTTTACCAAGATAGTCTGAACCCCAGCCTTGTTGCCACTCGTGACCGTCTTTCTCTTTCTGCGGGCTCTGAGCAAGTCCACTCAGATCTCCAGATACCACACTTTTGATGCTGTCAATTTCATTTGTGCTGGATATATCGTGTTTCTCTGCATTTAAGCTGTCTGATGTGTTTGAAGAAACATCAAATCTCAATCCTGAATCAAGGTCATTTGGCCCCACGGCTTCTTCCACTAAAGAATCATCTCGGAACTTTTCTTTGAAACTCCCTCTTACATGTGTCTGCAAAAAGATATTTCACAATATAAGTTGTGTCCACATCCTTACACCAAAATTAGTTGTGTAGAAAAGCTGTTATATGAATAGGTGAGCATAACACTACATATTATTTGAGCAAAGTAAATTTTGGGGTGAAAACCTGAAAGGACACAGTCATGAAGCTTTTATGGAAAAAGAAGGCCAAACCTTATCAACATGACTAAGAGTCTCATCAGAAGGTGAAATCCTGCAACGAGAAGATTCGTCAGGACTGCTATGGTCAGGGGTCGCTGATGGTCCCCTCTCCCTGAGTTCTCTCTGTTGCTCGAACTCTCTGAAACCAGTTTTGGAAGTTAACAGTTGTACAGTGACCTGTAAACAAGAACCAAAATGTTGAGAAACCACAAATCTGTGAGCTTAAGAAGGAAGTCTATCTCTTTATCGAGACGTGAAGAAGATGAAGAATAGATGCCAAATGGTCCATACATGTAAGATAGCTCCCGAATCACAACCTTGCAACGGCAAGACCACAGCAAAAGGTTTCAAGGCATCAGCATATTCAGCAAGGTTGATCATAGCCTCTCCAAGAATACTAGATCTAGAAGTACCCTGATCTCATAAGAATGCAAAGGGAAGAATAAAATTAACTCCGAAATTAGAAGTCAGAAGAAAAGATAGGAAAAAAAAGGAGTTGAATGATACCATAGCGACAACAATCTTATAAAGTTTTTCATCATATTGCTTGGTCCTTGTATCCTGAAGCAGCCTAGTAGTTTCATAGATCGGATCCCCCCACTTGCATGTTCCATTTCTCACAAGTGCTTTGGTTGTCTTTGCTGTAGCTTTTACAGAGTCAGCGGGAATGAAAGATATGAATAGTTTGTCCCATCCCGCTTGTGGAACCTTTAATAATATAAACAAAGCACCCATCAGATCACTGTCCATATTCAGCAAGGACATACCATCAACATCTTATATAACTACTAAGAAATACAATAGGAAGTAAAATGAATTATCTTTCAAGCTTGATGACGCTATGTTACTCTTTAAGCTTACATGGGTAGCGTGAAACTGCAATCGAAAGACCACTTTGACTTTGGCTTTCTCCAGCTTCCATTTTGCTAGCCTCGACATTACTCAAAACTCAAAAACAGCTACACCTGCAAACATACATATGAAAAAGAGCTCAAATTTTCTTTTCCATACTCATCTTCATATGACTAAGTGTTCTGGTCACAACCCTTAAATCATTGTGAGAACAGAGACTACATAGAGCAATCATAGCACAATTCAAAAAAAGGAAAACAAAGAGACTAGTGAGTAGAGACAGAACAATGGAACCATCAGAGTAAGCTTAGATCCAAATCACTCAGCTGTTTCAAGATTTTCAGATGCTAAATCCACTAACCTACAAGGTTTGATCTAAAATCATCAGATCCAAGCACTCCCAAACTTAAATTCACTTGAAAAATCTAAAATTGAGAAATAGATCCGATTCAAGTGACATGCTTAACCAAACTACAATAAGTTCCAGAATCTAATGCTCACATTTCCCAGATTTAGTTGCCAAAAAGAGAAGAAACCCCAGAAATTAGCAGCCAAAAAGGAAAGTGAAGCAATCTTGACTTCTTAAATTACAATGAAAATTTAGAAACAAAAATGGTAACAACAAAACTAAAGCTTGATTGGTTGTGCATTAATGAAGGGAGGTGAAGTGGGATCACCTAGCTCCGGATCTGAAGGGTGCTTATGTCGGAAGCAAACAATTACGCCGACCAATGAAAGAATCTTCAACCACGATATCACTTGCTTCTTCTTCTTCTCCAGCTTTTTCCACTGAATCTCCGTAAAAATTTAATAATAATAAATAATAAAGTCGGTGAATTTCAAATTGAGGTAAGCTAAATATGTAGAGGAATCAAATGCATTACGGGATCTAGAGATTGGGTAATGGAGATTGAGGTTAGGTTTGATTAGTTGATTTAAGTGTTTGGTAATTTGGTGAAATTATCAGAAAGAGAAAGAGGGAGTAGTACAGTGTGAGTTGAGGTTTAAGTTATTAGACAAGGGTTAATTAAGAACAAAGACATCCCGCCAAAGCCCTATTATTCTAATTTCGTTTCTTTTATGTTTTTTTTTTTTTTAAATCATATGGTCGCATTTTTTTTCCTTAGTGAAGTAATGAAGAATTTAATTTGAGTTGTGGCCAAATTGAATTTTAATTCAGTTTTACGTAAATTTGAATTTGAAGTAAATGATATAAAAATAGTAACCATATTTTTAAAAAATCATATGATCGTAAAATTCTTCAGCATGTACGATTTTTTTATAGACATTATTCATTAAAAAAAAAACTATAATTGAACCCCATCCAAAATTCAGTGTTCCATTTCAAAGGAGTTATTTTCAAAGAGAGATTTAAAGCAATGGGTAACGTATAAACTCTGCATCCATTCCTCTAAAGTTAATATCCGTAAATAATCAGGGAACAAATGACAAAACCACAATTAAATCATTTGACCCCCAATTATATTTTTTAAAAAATACTAACCCAAAAATGTATTTAATATAGAAATTTTATTCAACTATCACGAATTTAGAAATATTGAATTTTTAATATTCATTTACAAAAATAAAGTAAATACATGCAAATGAAATCTTACGGTTATTAATGCATCAAAACCCAAAATATATGCGATCAATAAATAGAGCGTGGTTTATAATTACAGTAAGATATAAGTGAGTTGCGCAGTAAGTGTAATGGTGGCCCCCAGAACGGTGAGCCATAATGGACCTGAGAGGCACGTGGGCTTCGAACGGTCTCTTTTTCTCCGGGTCACAGCTAAGCTTAGCACGTGACCCACTCACGCGTGTGATCGTTGCACGTGGCGTTGATCCGATTGACATATTTACACAGGTCGTTGAGGCCGGACTTTAAATGATAAATGATAAATACGGGTGTTTTGGGCCTAGACCCAAATTTAAATATCGTTTCCATATGTTTATATATACACAGTTAAACCTTTATAAATTAATACTCGAATTCATTAATATCTTATTAAATTAATAATTTTTTCGAGTCTTAAATTACTATTTTTGATCCAAATATCACCTCTATAAATTAATAACTTCAATAAATTAATAAAATATTATAAAAATATATTGGTTTTAATATTATTAATTTATAGAGGTTTTACTGTATATAGTATTATTCAAATACTCGTATAGATAAAAAAAAATAGAGAATAATAATACAGCAAAAACTCTTTTAGTTTTAGAACAATAGAGTTGGTTTTTTGTTAAAGCATTAGAATAATCTTTTTAATGTTTTATATTGTTTGTAGTGCATGTATGGGACCAAAAAACGTTAAATAAGTAAATTCTTCAAATCTAGGAATCAAAAGAACAAACGCATTATCTTTATTATTTTCCTGATTTCCTAATGTACAAAAACATAAAGTATGTGTAATGGCGATCGATATATATAACTTTATTCCAGAATATCTGATAAAGTTTATTGATAGTTTATTGATACTGACCAAAACCGGCAATGGGTAGTGGGCATAAAACAAATCAAATATACTTAACGTTTTTGTGGTTAAACTGTTTAAAACTTTAAGTATAGTTTGACAAACACAAAATAACGTCATATTTCTCGCGATCGTAGACAATATATATATATATTAAAAAATAAAAGCAAAATAACTTCATTTTACTTATTTCAAAAAGAAATAGGTGACTATTTTTCAAAATCCGACAAAATACAGGCTTAGAAAAAAAAAGGGATAGGTTTCGGTAGCCAATTTATATATGCATTATTTCTTTGGTGATGAACGCTACGAGTCTTTCGATTGGTTAGAGATTCTCCATTTTAATAAAAGGAAACGGTAATAATGGTTTTACAAAACATAAATGATATTTTTCTCTAATGTTTGAAATCGAATTCGTTAACGTTGTAACAAAACATTCTCTTTGACTGGTTAAATTGAACCAATTGAAGTAAATATTTGGATATTCTCTAAGAACTGTTGGGGTTTTGTTTTATTAGTAGTTGCGTCTCTAACCCGAGTACATGACTCATACAAATGTTTTAACTAGTTAAATCAACCTAATTGTCTAATTAATTAAATCGCTAGTGTTGAGTGCTCCTCTGTGCAATGTGGTCGACGATTTACGAAGAGTAGCCATAAGACGGGCAATATTCATTACTTCATTAGACGAGCATCTAATATTATAACTAAAATAGTTTGATGCTTAAATGCTTTCGTAGTCTTAGTGACGTTAATTAAGAAATTAGATATGTATCTCTAAATTAACTAATACTCTAATAATAAAGCAAATACCAATAAGTCTACTTTCTTGAAACATATATATAGTATAGTGGATGTAATCATATCCGGGATCTATCGTGGATTTGCATCCAATCCATTATTTCTTTTGTTTTTGTCTCTCTAGTCTTAAGTTTTTATTTTAACGAGAGATTATCGTATGATTCGTATATGTAATATGTTGTCTGATAAATATGTATTGTTGATAACAACTAAACAAGAAAATAATTTACCTTATTAAGACCATATACGAGCAAAATAATGTAGCTGAATGACCAAAAAGGAGCTTTACTATTCACATTTCAATTCAATGAAAGTATATATCACAAACTACGACTTGCGATCCCTACCTTTAAAACAATTAATAATATAAATTAGCGATTATAAACAGAGTAACTAAATGTGTGTAATTCCATAAAAAAATGATTACATCATCGTGTTTATAAAAAATAAATATTTTGATGGTTTATAAAAGATAATCTATAGTTTTGTCCATAATAAAAAAAACACTATAGTGTACTTCTATTGTCCACTGACCACTATATATATACTCCAATATATAGTATTATTTTCCCACTATATTGATGTATTGAGAATCCAACCTGTAAACTACTACATTTCGTTTTTATCAAAAAAAAAAAAAACAAAACTACTACATTTCTAGTCTCGTACTCTCAAACTTTGATTCGATTAATTCATTGGCTAAAACCATTCAACAAAGGATGATGTAACATGTTGTTTTGCTTCAAACAACTATAAAACTGTTGTGTTTTTTTTTTTTCATTCTCTCTGGCAAGAATTATATTTGTATTTGTATTTGTTAGTTAATTATTTAAGATTATCCCAATTTGTATTTGTTAGTTAATTATTTAAGATTCGCCATGAGTCCACTACACATGTACATATAATAGCTGTCATAATATATACTATGTACGTACAGTAAGTGGGAAACAGAGGAAATAAAATTCAACAAAAGTGGACCCAAAAATTTATCTATATATTCATCCCAACCCCCTCCACCTTAATACCAAACAACACTCACCTTTCAACAAAATCTTTTTACATTTTATCACTTCTTTGTTTCTATCTGCGTCTATTTTCGTAATTACATTTACTTTTTCTTCCAAAAATATTACTTTCGTCCTCTGAATTTTCTAGGTTATTCGAACATGTCGATGGCTATGGCGGAAGCTTACATGGCGAGGAAGTTTCACAGAGAGAGCGTGAAGAGTATAACGGTAAACGCAGCCACAACCACCGGTGGAATCGAAGAGAACGGCGGAGGATCTAGTCGGTGGTTGTTCAGAAAGCTAAGCACCAAGAAAAACTCTGCTAAAGTTTGTGATCTTATGAATATAGAATAATAAGCTAAGATGGTCATGTCCAAAATTAATCAAACTAATATAAGGAATAATAAGTTATAATTTATTTGTCATTTTTTGTTTTTTACTTTCTTGCTTGCTCTATATTTGATAGTATATTGTGCTATTTTATTTATGGTTTTCTTAAATTATACAGTATTAGCTCGTTCCTGAATTTTTAAATGCTAAAACAGCAAAATCTCAAAAAGAATTTAAAAAGTAACATATGAATTTTTTTTCCTAGATATTTAGGTGAAAATGAAATCATGTTATTTTCTTTAAATAAAAAACGTTTCAGAAAACAACTCCACGTTTATTTAATGTAGTCAAATAAGTATTACGTTAGACATATCACGCGTGGATAAATTTAGGACCAAAATACAAAAGAAAAAGAAAATAAATTAAAGGTTGGAGTTGTAACGTACGCAAATTTATTCTCAGGCCTTCCCATGGCAAAGCCAACGGTACACGTTATTACCTGTTTTAAGTTCAGATAATTATCGTATCTAATGATTCTAATCTATGATCTATCTGTATGGTAACATCAGAATTTGATGCAATGGTGGACAAATTATATTTTTAGAGGATTTTAAATAATGTTGGATTGGGTTGTCAAAGAAAAAATGTCGGATTGGCTAGTATAATAAAAACGATATCAGAATTTATTGGTTGACAGACTGAAAAAGAGCATTTAAAGAATCTAAATCTAAACTATATTTTAAAAAAACAAACAGAGAGAAGATTCTTAATAAAAAAAAATTAATTTGTCAATAAATTATTTAATATCAACTCTTTGAACTTCCTGATGAATCAGATAACGTATATTTACGTTTTGTTTAAACGATATTCTATCAGAAAATCGTGTCGGTATACCGTAATAGGGTTCGATGCCCATAAAATGCTAATTATTCGTACAAGCATTTCAAAGGGTTTCATCAAAAAAGAAAAAGAAAAAAGGAAGCATTTCGAAGGGTAGAACATATTCGAACATCTCTAGAAACAAATCCAACTAATCCAATTGGCTCATGTGTTTAGGGTTTCTTTCAAGTGATTTCATATATATGAGATTGTTAAGAGAAATTGAATGTAAGTTTGAGGGTTGCCACAAAGCAACTCACCTCTTATCTCTTTTATGACCTCTTATCTCTTTTATGAATCTATCAAAAATCAATTGAAGAGTCAAAAAAAAATAAATCAAAACCTGATTTTAAAATGCATGACAAACCAGCTTTATGAACTTCTAATATGACAGATGAAGCTATATAGGACGACCCTATGGACATTTCATCTGAGGATTTGGATGACCATTAGGACCATCCTTAAGAAACTATAAGTTTCAAGCATCAAATAAATTATGGACATGTAAACTAGGAAGAAATCAAATGGAGGAGGTAAAATTCGAATCTTGCACTTTTAAACCTCCTAAAAGTGCAATTACCATCTCTTATGAAAAACCTATTAGACAAAATGCGGCCGAAAAAGTATTTATAATATTCAAAGCCCTAAGCACATGCTTGACCAGTTTATGGCCAGAGCCGGTTCTGACGACCATATTAATATTTTTGATAAGGATATCTCTTTGAAAAATGACGATCTGAAGTATCGTATCCGTAAACATGTCCAAACTCATGGAATATGCGAGCTAAAAGAGGCATATATCCAAAATCTGTTTGGCGATGATATCCTTCTGAAAGTTCAGTCCATCCTTAATCGGTGAATATCAATTATCTAGTGATAGATATGTTGTTGCAGTTGTTTGGGGTTCAGAATTCTAAGATGATCTACTGTGGGATAATTCATAGAACCTTATTCTCGGGTGGATTATTCAACAGAAAAGACAGTATCTCTGTTGTCAGCGTGGAAAACATCATTAGTAGCTGGGAAACCAATTATCATCCTTCATGTACATTACATATATGTCTCTATTGTGCACCACATTTGCTTGGAAGCAATATGAAAGCATTGTTGAAGGGACATTTCTGTTATGGTCATTTTGTGCAGTCTGGTTTAGACTACATCAAAAACCATTGTTCCACAAGAGATCAACAATGAGTTTTGTTGCAATGTCATACCAACACTTACTACTCAGACTCTTGGCATTACTTCACCGCATATCGGCAAAAGAATAAAGTCTATTCAGTGTTTTGAAGCACTAGAGGACGCTTTGATGCATCTTTCTTATCACTCCATAGTTGCAGATGTCAACATATACGATGGATTATTTGAAAAATGAGGGCACATATTATGTCCCAAAAAGAAAAAAATGTTAGATTCGGCGTCTATCATTCGGTCATCATCAATAGTGTTTTGCGTTATCGTGGCTAAATGCAAGATGTCAAATGGTCTCCATGCTGGTGAGAGGGGGTATGCTTATGTATCTCTTACTACCAAGTTTCTCATTGTTGGAGTCAACATTGACAAAGAAAACTTTGTTCGAAAAACATCTACTCCTCAGCATTTTTTGTGCAATTTTTTTATATTAACAATGCAAGATAACTAAAAAAATAAAGCTTAATATAAAGACACCAAAATCAAATTGATTTTTGATAGATTCATAAAAAAGATAAGAGGAGAGTTGCTTTGTGTCAACCCTCAAAGTTACATTCAATTTCTCTTAACAATCATATATATATATGAAATCACTTGTGAAAAAAAAAACTCAATACAAAATACTTTTTTGCATAACTTATCCTAAAATCTCAGTTCTTGAAAATAAAGTAATTTCCTCAAAAGTTATATAAACTCACTCAACAAGCAATCAAATTTGTAAAATTCAATTTGAACGTATATTAATCGAGTTAATGTGTGAATGGTGTATTAATTTATTAAAAGACTCCAAAACTAACAAAAGCGTGTGATTTATTTGTTTGTTGGAATGAGTATTTGATTTGTATTATAATTCATAGGTGATCAAGTTTCACTATCAAGAAAAATTGATTTAGTTTTTTTTTTTTAAATCATATAAATAAAAAAGATATAAGATTTTTGTCTACAAATTTGGACTATTTCCGAGTTTGAAAATGAGATTTACGTCGGTTATATATATATAAAAAAAAAAGACACCAAAACTATTAACGACGACAACATATCCATCATTCATAAGATTCAAGACTAATATTTATGTCCCTAATGACTTAGTTTATAAAAAGCGGTGAGAATAAGTATAGTTCAACAGTGGTATCTGGCACATAAGTGATAAATAATAAAGACATAGCATAGTCCAAGCGTATGGTGAGAGAAAGTTCGCTCTTTTCGAAGATGGTTTTCAAAATTTCCAAGATCTGATTTTTCTTCCATCTTCAATTCTCCTTGAGCTCTGATCACCATGCCTTCTCACCTCCACTGCTCTGTCAACCACTTCTCCTCATAAGCGGCGCAGTATCTTCTTCTTGGGATCTATTTCCCGAAGAAACTTTTTTGCAACTCTCCGGCGTTTTGGCCATGATGACGACTAAATCGATTCTCAGTCCCGAGCTTCCGTGCTCTCTCCGTCTCCAGCCATCTCAGCGAGGCTTTCTCTCATGGCACCGTTTCAAGCAGAACAAAAGTTGTTTCTTCTCCGCCGTCACTGTGTTTCTTCTCCGCTGTCACTTTAATTTGCTTCAAATTATTCTCACATTGTGTGAAGAAATTCTCTCTGTGGAAACTTTGACCAGAGAAGCTCCTTTCACCACCATATACGCTCTGTTTTTTCGGAGCTTATCTATTTCCAGCCGGCGACCTTCAAGTCCTATTCCACCATTTTCTACTCCTCCGGATGATGTCGGTGCTCAAAGTTATTTCGGTTTCTCTCTCGGTCTCTAAGGCTGAAGATCTACTCACTTCTACACTCTCATCACCATTAACCTTCACCTCCGCTGCTCACCACCGTTTTACTCCACCAAAAAACCCTAGTGGTTTGGGCCAAGATGCTCACCACCGGCCATCCAATCTCACAATCTGGGCATGTCCCATGAATTTTGTCCCGGCATGGGGATTAATTTTCGTCAAGAAGCTGCGGCGGCGTACCCATCTCCACGTCATCAACAGTTCACTACTTCTCACAAACCCTAGAGTTGACTACTGGGGGACCTTGACATGGCCCACATTATGCAGCGTCATATTGGGCCTCAGCTTAATGACTATGTCTTGGGTCTTTATGCTTTAGGCTGAGTCTTTTTCCGTAATTTTTCCTCCTTTTTGGAGTGGTTGTATTTAACATTATCCTCTAGTATAGAGAGATTAATATTGTCGAGTTCCTTCTACCTAGGTATTAATGATAAATTCTTAGTGTTAAAAACTTCAAGAGTTCATATCGTCTTCCGGTTGGAGGTCTTACGTAGATATGGACCTCCATCGTTTGGGTCAAGATGATATGGACCTCAATCTATATCAATTTCCTCGTTTATGGAGAGAACAATAAGATTTTTGTATCTGCAAGATTTGCATGTAGATCTATTTTCCGTCAGTCATTTGTTGTTTCTGGCTTGGAATTTCCATGCTCCCATGGTGCGAATCTAGGCTCGGCTCAAAACCGAAACTCACCGGCTCGATTACTTTCACTAAGTATTTTCTTTAGGAAGATTTTATTTTCTTCAAAATCCTTCACTATGAAGAGAATTGCAATGTTTTTTTTCAAAAAAAAATATGCTAAGTTGATTGCATGCACGGCAGTTGGAGTTCAAAGATTTTCTCTTTCACCTTCAGCAACCAATCCTCCGTCCGTCTTGGGGTTTGCGAGAGTTCTCTCTCGTCCTACTAGTGTCTCCTTTTTCAGGGATCTGAGTGTTTCAGCATTTATGGTGCAAGTATTGACTATCAAAATACAACGAATACTTTTATATATCGTGTGGTATTATTTCTTCTGAAGGTCAATCGTCTCGCATCCCCGCGGTAGTAAAAGTTCTAGGATTTGCCCTACTAGTGTCCCTCTTTTTCAGATATCGAGTGTTTCGGCATTTATGGTGCAAGTATGGACTATAAAAATACAATAGATATTTTCGTTTGGTATTGTTTCTCTTGAAAGTCATTTGGTATACAATAGATATTTTCGTTTGGTATTGTTTCTCTTGAAAGTCGACCGTTTTGCATCGGTTAGCTTTGCATCACTTCGAGTGACATATCCCTGCAGTGCGTTCTGCATTTTCAAGAGTGTTTAGATTTCGTTTTCTAGAGTATCGTCTTAGACTTTTATCTTGTAGTTGTCTTTTATCATTTATTTACTTTGTCCAGGTAATGTGGATCGTTTGGATTCTATTAACCTGTGGTTTTATTTTTCTATGTAAACTAATCGGTTTTTTGGTTTTCTCTAAAAAAAAGTTTTTAAACTGATAACTTAATAAATGAGTTTGACGAAAAAAAACATTAATAAAAAAAAATAAAGACATAGCTTTATGCACGTGGGAGAATATTCAACAAATCTTATGGGCTTTACGAGCTAAGCCCAACTTCCCTCTAGCTTTTTTTTTGCTTTGCACCTCCTCCATTTTATCTATGAAAACATTTACAATATTCCTTGCACACTCGTCAGAATTAACTTATTCAGAATTTGATAGATAAATATGGATCGTCATGTCAAAAACCCTAATATTACAATTAAATTTAAGGAAAATATAATTCAAGAAGAAACAGATTCATTTAGTTTTGTCATTTTTCCTTCGTGCATCTCATCGACCAATACGTATTCTATCATATTAAAAAAGATTGAAAACTATATATGAATCTTTATTACAGCAAAACCATAAGTAAAGAGAGAAATAAAAACACAGGCATGCTTGTCTCTGTCGAAAGACTCGAACACACAGATTTTATTAGAAAAGTGGCGCCCAACTAATTAAAGAATAAATATTTTATTAGGCCAAAAAGGAAAGATTTAATTAAAAAAATGTGTATCTTTTAGTGTTGGGTATGTCATTAAAGACCCAATTATTTCTCATTAAGCTATGGAGTGATATTTAAAGTGATGCCACTGGCACTGCATTACATTTTAGAGTCCCTCCAAAGTACTAAAAGCGAATACAATAAATTAATTGATTGAAAGTATTCATCTTGCAAACTTGTTCCATAAGATGCGACCTAATTTCTAGGAAAAGTTATTCAATTTCTTAATTAAAATAACTATTAAAAGTTTATAACTCATATAATTTTTTTGCCATTGTTTAATTTACTTGTAATATTAGGATTTTTACATGACGATCCATTTATCTATCAAATTCCGAATTAAGTTAAACGCTTAGTCAAAATATATATTAGTATATATTTTTAAAAAATTGCTAGAATAAAAAAATGAATTTGTTTTTTTTTTTTTGCGAGATTCAGATTCCATTGGCAGCTGGGAATATTCCCATCGAGCAGTTGACGTGTCACCCGCCAATGAAAAATCCAGCTCATCATCGGGATGACGTCATTGTACGCGTATGTTAGAAACAGAGGCGCATGGTAAAGTCAGCTTTTGGGTAAGAGGAAAAGACTCGAACTTTATTTTCTTATCGATTTGTTTTCTCGCGGTACTTTTGTCGTTGATCGTTCGTTGCTTCAACAACTTGCTTATTATTCTACGCTCATCGACTAATCAAAGCAAAGATTAAAAAATACTTCTAAAACAGAATAGAAAAATAAAAATATCTCTGCTTTTTTTTCCAATGATGGGTACTCTTCACCTCTAAGTTTTGTTGACCAAAGTTTTTAGCCATTTCTCTTAACGCTCTTGATCTCTCCGTTTGATCGGAATATTCCCCAGAAATGCGAAGATTCACTCTTCATCTCTCTTCTTCGTTATGAATTTCTATGCTTTTCAATGGAGGTTGGTTTGTTTCCGATGTTTTTTTTACTTCTTGCAACTTTCTAATTTCATGTGTATTGCTCTATTTGGCTATTTTGATTCGAAAGGCTCAATTTTGGACAGTTGGGTCTTTTTAGTATTGTTAAAGTTTCAATCTTTATAGCTAAATACTATAACTAACTCCAGAAACTGATGAAGAACTTGTACTGTTGTTTATGGTTGTGTTAGTGACCAGTAGTGTAATTTTATGATTGGATCTTGTATCAATTGAAAAGCTTAGATTTTGAAACTCTGTTTCTTGAATTCAATAAGATTTGAGCTTGTAATTATTATTGGATTTTACAGATGATGAGCTCTTCTTCTTCTTCTGCACAACTTGTATCATTGAGAGACATGGGGATGTATGAACCATTTCAACAGTTGTCTGGTTGGGAAAATCCTTTTAAATCAGATATCAACAATATTAGTAGTAATCCGAATAACAATCCGAGTTCTTCAACAACTCTTGAGGTTGATGCTAGAGCAGAAACAGATGATAACAACAAAGTGAGATATATTTTACTTTTTTTTCTCCTGATTTATGTTTAAGACTAAGTATAAGTATTGCTTGTTTTGTTAATTTATGCGCAGGCAAATTATACTTCTTTGTATAATAACTCTGTTGAAGCAGAACCTTCTAGTAATAATGATCTGGATGAAGACCGGATCAATGATAAGGTAGACTCTTTTAGCATTTTGATTATGAATGATAAGACTTTAGTGGTTTTTAGCATTTTAGGCTACCTTTGGTTTCGAAAACTTCGTAAATCCTTCCTCTCGATTTTAATCTTTAGAGGAAGAAACACGTCGTGATGACATAAATTGTTGTTCCTTCTGTATGCACAGATGAAACGGCGTTTGGCGCAGAATCGAGAAGCTGCTCGCAAAAGTCGTTTGAGAAAAAAGGTAAGAAAGGTCCCTTGGTGGAAATCTTCTTGTGGTTATGAGAGAGAAAACTTATGCAAAGTTTTACGACTGTGCATGTAGGCCCATGTCCAACAGTTGGAAGAAAGCCGATTGAAGTTGTCTCAGCTCGAGCAGGAACTTGTAAGAGCTAGGAAGCAGGTTAGCTCAAGCTTTTCTTTTTGTTCTGTGTTCATCAAACTTTATTTGATTCATACTAACTCAGTGATATCTTTTGGTTTCTTTTCAGGGATTATGCGTACGCAATTCATCAGATACTAGTTATCTAGGACCCGCTGGAAATATGAACTCAGGTTGGTGTTTATATCACTAAATAAGTATTTGTTAGCATTGCTTAATCTCTTAATTTCTCAATGGAAACTTTTTCAGGGATTGATGCATTTGAGATGGAATACACACACTGGATAGATGAGCAAAACAAGAGAGTTAGTGAGATTCGAACGGCACTCCAAGCTCATATAAGCGACATTGAGCTTAAAATGCTGGTGGATATTTGCTTGAACCATTACGCAAATCTCTTCCGCATGAAAGCTGATGCTGCAAAGGCTGATGTTTTCTTCTTGTTATCGGGGATGTGGCGAACTTCAACTGAACGCTTCTTCCAATGGATTGGAGGTTTCCGCCCATCCGAGTTGTTAAATGTAAACCTCTTTTTTCACCTTTAGACGTTACACAGTCTTCATTCTTGAGAATGCAATTTCAACGTTTATTTTTGTCTAGGTTGTGATGCCATACATTGAGCCTTTAACCAATCAGCAACTCTTGGAAGTGCGCAACCTCCAACAGTCGTCTCAGCAAGCAGAGGAGGCTCTCTCTCAAGGCTTAGATAAACTTCAGCAAGGTTTGGTCGAAAGCATAGCAATTCAGATAAAAATTGTCGAGTCTGTGAATTACGGGACTCAAATGGCTTCAGCCATGGAGAATCTTCAAGTATTGGAGAGTTTTGTGAACCAGGTAACGCGCCCATATTCTTCATATCGTCAATCTAGCTAAATGTGCTTGATTTCTCCTTTTGAAGTCTCTTCTTGAATCCAAAATATTGCATCTTCATTCTAGAAAAACCAAAAAGTTTGTTTCTTTTCTCTTTACATAAAGCATTGAAGCCCGTCTATTTCACAAAATAAAACTCTCTCTATTGACACAGGCGGATCATCTGAGACAACAGACTCTGCAGCAAATGAGTAAGATCTTGACGACAAGACAATCTGCTCGAGGCTTGCTCGCTTTAGGAGAGTACTTCCACAGACTTCGTGCTCTTAGTTCTCTTTGGGCAGCTCGTCCACGAGAACACACTTAACCAGCTAGGAGACAAAAACAAACAGAAAGAAGCACAAAGGAAGAGTCAAACCTCAGGTGATGTTAGCTATAGGGACTTGTTTATCTCTCAGTAAAGTGTTTTGAAGATGTAGGCTCCATTAGAGCATCACCTTTCTCATTGATGTTTTGGTTTACAGTAAAGGAATAAGAGATGTAAATTTGGGTGGAAACATGTAATGTTGTATTTGATAAATAAGGCTCTTTATATTTGTAAAATATTATAGGGCTTGCAGTCTCCATCTATGATAATTTGTGTCCAACATCTAATTCTATGTATTCATGAGGGATTAGAATGCAAAACTACCATGATGCGTTAACACTAAACAGAACCAAAAGGCATATTTGGTGACCTTTCTTTTCATTTGTTTATCACAAAAGCAGAGAGCTAAAAGTACTAAAGAAATAAGAAAACAAAAAAATGTCTCCAGTTTTCATCTTTAACAGTTTTTGACTAAAGTTTCATACTAAACTCAATGATACTTTTTTCTGTTCAGTGATTATCACAATCAGACAGATACTTGTTAACTAGGACCATGAACACAGGTTGGTAATTTCATATAAAAATAAACACAGGTTGGTAATTTCATATAAAAATAAACACAGGTTGGTAATTTCATATAAAAATAAACACATATTGGATCTATAATCTTCAATACCTTAAGAAGTAATTCTCAAATGAGGACTTTTCAGGGATTGTTACATTAGAGAGGGAATACGGACTCTGGCTAGCAGAGCAAAACAGGTGACTTAGCGAGCTTCGAAAAGCGCTACAAGCTCATACAAGTGACACTGAGCTCAAAATACTAGTATATTCTTGCTTGAACCACTACACAAATCTCTTCAGCATCAAAGCTAATGCTGCAAAAGTTGATGCCTGCTACTTTATATCAGGCAAGTGGCGAACTTCAACTGAACGTTTCTTCCAGTGGATTGGAGGTTTCCGCCCAACCGAGCTCTTACATGTATGTAAACTTCATTCTCTTGTCACTCTTGATCAGAACAAAAATCTCAAAACGCTTAAAAACTATTTTTTGTATTGTTGTTTCAGGTAGTGATGCCATATCTTCAGCCACTAACTGATCAGCAAATCCGGGAGGTTCAAAGCATTCAACTGTCGTGTCAGTATGCAGAAGATGCTATCTCTCAAGGGATAAATAAATTTAAGAAGGTTTTGGCTGAAAGAGTAGCAATTGAAATTACTGTTGTTGAGACTACAAATTATGAGACTCAAATGGAACTGGTAAAGTACAGAGACAAAGTCTTAAACAGACAGGACAAAGCTTCATCTCTGTTGGATCCTCTTTTGCTCTCTTTTCTTTTCTATGAGATATGAAATCTGCATCTCAGCTTATAGTTCTAGAAGCATTGAGGCTGATCTTCTTTCTTCTTCAGCATCTCCATGTATATGTTCAAGATCTTCTTGTCTAATTCATAATAGACTTCCATTTTCTTCAAAGGTCTCATATCAAGATCAATGAAATGTACCTGCCGTCATAGAGCTCAAGATTATGAGAGTAACAATTCAACAAAAGCAAAAGATTTAGTATACCTTGTACTCAAATTCTTGCTTTGTTGATGCAAGATGCAGATTACTATGGGAAGAGGATCTTGAAAGCCCAGCTTCTGTTGATCTAAAACTTATCATTAGACTACAATCCTTTGCAGTGGCAGATATTAGAAAATCCTTCAAAATATTCACTTTTTCATCCAATGGAACTGAATGCATGAAACTATATTGATTTGACAATTTACTCTTCTCCAACTCTCTGCATACTTTACATGGCTGGTCAATCAAGTCATAGTAGACGTGAATCGCTCCCTCGATATTATATTTTTCGAGCTTTTGAACGTCTAGAAGCTGATCAAGAACTCCTGATGAGTATACAGTTTCAGCAACAAGCTCTATGAAATGATTTGCACGTTCATCATTGCCATCTTTGGTTGTCTTAATGATATCTTTGAGTAGATGCTCAAAAGCTTGTTCAACCTTTGAAGTTGTTTTGCATATGCCACCACCTAAGCCTCCAAATACAAGAGAACCGTTCAAGAACACACGGAAGTTGTTCTGAGGAGTCGCGTAGAGAGCTTTTATTGCTTTGTGTATTCTATCTTTAGATCCAGAGAAAAGGTCCAAAGGATCATATTCACTGATTTCTGAGATCTACAAAGATTGATTTTAACGTGTTAGGTTCTAAGATTGGATTAGTGAAATGTGAGGAGATTTAGAGGGATGTAGGAGAAGAAGTAGTAACCTCGTTTTCCTTAAGCTTAAGAACTTGGTGCATTTCGAAACGAGTTTTACTCTTCTTGATAACATTTTCTTCTGTTATGAAACTTGAAGATGGAAGAAATCCACATTTGGGCTATTTCATCAGAGCAAACATATATCAGCCAACAAAAAACATTCAAAATCAGTAGCCATAAAATAAAGATAGCAGAAGATCATAATGCACACCTTTATTTCAACACTTAAGCATGGTTTATATTCAACATGACCTGAAAATAACAGGAGTCTTAAATCCATCATTAAAATGACTTGTAAGTCTAATAGAACAAATGAAAGAAAGAGTTGAATATAGAAATCGAGTTACCGTGGGCGAAAAGTGTCAAATCATCCATGAGAAGCACAGAACTACGGTTAGTATCCACAGTGGCTGCATCAGCTCGCCAAGAAGGACGCTGAGATGTCATAATTTTCTCAACACACTCAAGAAATTCCTTTGCTACAAGAAGACGCATCTACAAAATATTCAACCAAATCCTCAAGACACAATCAAATGCAATTTTCTATATATCAATCATGACAAGAGAAGGAAATAAAAAAGGAAACATGCATACTCCAGCATTGACATGTTTATGACCCAACAAAGGTCTCATGACATGTTTAACAAACAAATACTCCACAATCTCCTTGTTCTTGCAAGTTACAAGATCCTTAATCTCTCCCCAAATAAGCTTTTCATGAGTGGTGAGACCATTTCCACTTTTGTCTCCATTTTCATTCCCATCCTTTGGCATTTTCTGTATCCTCATCATCTTTCCCAACTTTACACATAACACAAAAGAGAAACAACAAAAAGGATAAAATCAAAGGAAAAATGATCATGTTTTTTGGTTTGAGAAACAGATTCAAGAAGAGAGACTAACGAAAGTAGGAGAAGATCCAGTGTAAGCAAGAACCAAATTAACAGCTCCTTCGCCTCTGTATGACCAATCAACTGCATCCTTTGGTTCCAATACGATCTCCATCTGAATCTAAACACCAACACAGATTAACAAAAGTCCTACATATATGTCTTTAGAGCAATGATCAAATCGAAAACAGAATGCACCTTTGATTTTGATACCAATGTAGACGACTTGTACCTTCGATCTTCTGTGTTACAGCGATTATGAAATAATTACGAATGATCTCGATTAATATCAAAATCTAACACTAATAAGAATTCATAGTTTAATTCTACAGATTTCTTTTGTTTTATTAAAATAATCAACCAGGTTTGTAAGTGATATAGTATCAAATAACAATATAATAAAGAGGGCTAAATCCACTATTTAGTAAACCTGTAAGAGAAGTTATATAGTACTCTCCATAAAATAATTTGTATTTCATCGAAACGGAACTTGATACAATATGAACGTTTTTGTATGAATTATTTTTTTTTATTAAAGAAAATCAATATGAACGAATTAATAATAAAGTGGAAGAAAAAGCTTTATAATATTTTATTTTTAAAATGCTTAAAATGAGGCGAAGTCAAAGGGGTTAAGATTAGAATTAAGTTTGAAGATTTCTTAAATAATCGGGGGAAATTGAATTTGTTGTAAATTGAGATATTGAGAAAGAAGAAGACCGGTTAAAGAGAGTAAACCGGGGGTAGGGAATAAGACAAGAGATCAGGTGGTGGGAAAGACCAATGATGAGCAACTGACAAATTACAGAAGACAGTGTCTTAATAGTTCATCGGGAAACTCTATCTTTCTATCTTAGCTGTACTTCATTTTTCTCCGTACCTTTCATTCTCCCTTATTGGCTTCTTTTTTTCTCTCATAATTTTATCATTTATGTACTACTTATATAATTAACTAGATACGATATTCTGAAGTGATAGGTACAAGAACATCGCTGGATTTAAGGTACAAAAAATTCAAAATGAATTTTCCTATATATGTAACTTCTCCGAAAAAATCTTTTAACAAGAAAAAAAAAACAACACTATTAGCTGTTTGCACTGTATGGGATTATCGAATATTAGCTGTTATGTTCCTCTTCCCTTTTTTATTTGCATTTTCGCTCTTTTCAAATCTGTTTTCAATAACTTTTATTTCCAATATTTTCCTTTAAAGGATAGATTACGATTCGATTTTATTATGTTTTCTCTTACAAGTGTACAATATCTCTTTTTCGATAGTATTCACCCGGCCAGATAAACTCAAAACTTTTAAAACCCATCATCACTCACATATCGACAAAAAAACTACTAACCCAATTAAAAAAACTAAATATCGTATGAAAAAAAAACATCTCAAAGAAAATAAACTATAACCATAAGTCTCTGAAAAGTACAACAAAAATTAATAAACAACTTTACTTCATGAAAAAAAAACCTCTAATATTTGATCATATCATATAAGCCGGCAGAAAATGTTTATTACTCTCTTCGATAATAATTTAGTTTTCCACAAAAAAGGAAGAAGAAGCTCACAAGAACCGATTAAAAGAACATGAATTCAACTAAGTACTGGTCTGATGATCTCTTGAACTCTCATACCAACAAAACAAGACTTCAAACATTTTCCTCTCGGCGATCCTCCTCCTCCTCCACCACCAATCATAACTCCGTTCTCCACCACCGTCTCCTCCGCCACCGCCGCTAATATAGTCTTCCTATATCCATCTTCACTATGATCACCATGCACATTGCCCTTATTATCATCATTAGGGGCAGTTATAATAACACTCTTCTTTATATTATCAGCCAGATCATCCAAATCATCTCCAACCTCTTCTTGATCATCATCAACCTCATGCCCATCATCATCATCATCATCAACCTCATGCCCATCATCCTCCTCATCCTCATCATCCTCATCGTCAGTTTGGTAATGAGAAGGCTCTTGAGGAAGATCAAAAACGTCGTCGTCTAGAGGAACAAGATGGAGAGTGAGACGACCGTTGGATCTATGTGCTCGGAAATACTCGTGATGACGAACCTTCTCTTCCCTAAGTATAAGTCTCCCGTCGCTAGTCACAACACGCTTCAGAACCCAAGGCATGTGCGGGAGAAGATTCTCCGTCTGAGCTAGCAACGGTATCGGCGGAGGAAACTCACGCGCCGCCGCAGCTCTCGCTTCTCTTTCCTCTCTTCTCCTTCCTCCGTATCGATACCGGCTTTTTACAGGCTCCGAGACAACGGAGGCGACGTCGTTTTCTTCATCAGCGGAGAGGACGTCGAAGCAGCTCTCAGTGCCGATGTAGTCACCAACGGCGGAGGAAGAAGAGGATGACGTGCGAGAAAGCATAGATGACGTCACGAAAAGTGTGGTTTGGTCGGAATTGATTGAAAGAGACTGATCAGAAGAAGAAGAAGAAGCCATGGATGTTGTTGTTGTTGTTGTTAAGTCAGAGGAAGCAGAGGCTCTCTCCATATCTGGATTTTAAATAAAATAAGATAAAAACAAAACCCAACAAAAAATATATATAAATTTTTCTGGGTTTTGTTTTCTTTTTAATGTGATGTTAGAGTTGCATGGAGAGGTTTTTAAATAGCGAGACAGCTAAGCGAAGGTTGGTGACGTCATAGAAGGATGGTCTGTGAGATATTATTGAGAATCTGTGACATTTAATGTTTCTTTTCCTGTGTGAATGGGAAAAATATACGGAAATATTAGACAAAAATGGACCAAAATAAAGTATTTTTTTTCTAACAATATGTCATCATTTCCAAAGTAGCATAAAGTATGATTGGTAGAATATCTAGAAGTTTCTTAGAATTTCTATACATCCCCTCACACCTTTCTTTTATCCAATGAATGTAATTGTTCTTTTAACAACTTGTAAATGCCAAAAAAATATATGCAACATGATCTATGGCTTGAAACTGTAAATTTTTATAGGGGAGAATAAAAGAAAACAAAACAAAAAAAATGAGTAAAAGCAAATTTTATTGTTTTAACTTTTTTCTTTCTAATTTGTATAAAAATGATTATCTACAAAAGATATCTACAAAAACCAATTGATTATCTACAAAAGATAACGCATGAATTAACATCATTAGTTTCAACCACACAAAATCTACAAGTACAGATACAAAAAATAAACATAAAAGGGCCTACAAATAAATAAACAACTTAAGTTGTTAGAAATCTACAAACAATCCATTTTCCCTCCGTAAATTGTGTTCATTGGATTAATCTCTGCCAACCAATTCGTTTAAGCTTCATTTTCTTGAAAATTTACTCAATAGCAAGAAAAATGCGGATATCCATAAAAACTTAAGCTATGAAGATGATCTTCAAAACGTCTATGAATTATGAATCAATTTAAAATACCCCAAAAAACAAAAACAAAAAGAGAGACACTAAAAACAGCCAAAATTTGTTGCCAAAGTATTATAAACGTTATAATAATTTAAAAAAAAAAAACAAAAAGCAACTCCGATTACATGAAAGCTACACGTTTTCTGTTCTCACCTCATCAAGTCTTTTTTTTTTTTAATCTTATTTTTCTCTATGATTTAATCAGAATCTGTCTATTCTTAAAGTTGAACGCAAAAAGCAACAACCTATTCTTGAACGCAAAAAGCAAACTACGATTCACGAAATAAACAAGTTGTTGACTGACCAATTTGAGAATTAATTAGTATTTAAATTCAATACAAAAATCATTTAACGTAATGGTCAAAAATCGAACAAGCCTTCAATTATAAAAAAAAAAAAAAAAAAGAAACGAAGCCGACTTCTATGAAGATCTTTCTTCCCTAGGATTCAAAACAGCGATTAAACCCAGATTCTAAGAAACAATTTTTTTTATAACTAATCATGAAAATTCCTATGTGTGTTTTTTTTTTGTTAAAACGTTCCTATGTGTTGAAAATAAAAACGAATGATTGACCCTAATCAGATTTCGTAATATTAATCCTACAGATGAATTGTCATGAATCATCATCAATCAAATAGAATAGTTATCAAATACACAAAACAGATTGAATGCAAATATTAAAATGATGGATATTGATTAGTTATGATAATGTTAAAAGAAAGAATTAGATGGAATAATTAATAATTACCTGAAAACATGAACAAGTAACGAGTCTTCGATCTACTCTTAAAGGTTGAAGGATGAACGTTACGCGAATTTTTGTTCTCTTATACACGACGAAGGCAGAAGAGAATTTAATTCGTCGAAACGGAATCGATACGATATTCCTTATCAATTTAATATCGATTATTTTTAAAAAGAAAAATCTTTTGGGATTAAGTAAAGATAATCAAATAGTAAATATTAAGTTTTCATTAAAAAAAAAAGAAGGAAAGAAGAAAATGCTTAAAATTAGGCAATTTCGGAGGGAATAAGATTAGGATGTTTAACCAAGTCGGCCGTTCCTCTCTCGCTTCCTGTAAATAAATTCTTAATCTTTCCTAATTTTTAGCCAAATGGATTAGTACCTTTAAATATTTTTACAGCATCTCGATGGTAACAAAAATTTAGAAAATATATTATTTACTTTATTCTCATCCAATGGATAAGACTCTTAACTGATAGCCACGATGACAAAATAAATAATCATAATCACTTAGATAAGATCATTATAACTAGTTTATTTATAGGAACCTAATTAAAATTTCATGTTATATAATTAAGATTCAAAATTTTGATAACATCATCATGAATTCATGACATTAGTGGTGTGATTGTGTCGCTATAAAAAATCAAACTCGTATAATACATAATTAGTTAATTACATAAAATATGTCTTGATAATGGCTGAATCACCTGAAACAAGATAAATTGACAACATCAGCATTATGTACCAATGTAACATCAGATATTTTATTATTTGTTTAGTTTATAAAGTTGAGATCTGTAGAAGTCGGCGAAGAAGCAGATAAATTTAAAACTGGTGAAACTGATAATGTATTCAATAGTATTACTTAGCAGGATCGACAACATGGAAGTATGTATGATGCCGCAAGCTGTACCGTTATCTGAAAGTGAAACATTTTAAAGATTTTTGATAGTATAAAGTCAAATGTGATGAGATATATGAGCTCTCAAGATAGAAGATAATAGAAGTTTTTGTGAACAGAATAAGTTATTTTGCTGATTCCCAAAGCAGCTTACTAGTCAAATCTTATAAAAAAATCCAGAACACAAAAACAAATTTCTGGCCTTTGGATTTATCTTATGGAACAGTGGAATCAAGCAATGATTATCCTCAAAAAAATCTTTAGAGGAGGGTAGTCTTTCTTTAAGGTGTAGTAGTTTGATTTTTGCAAATTATTTTCAAGGCTGCAAATTAAGTTTCGAGGGGAAAAGAAAAGTAAAAAATCTACATATACAAAGGGAATAAAATACAGAGTATAATAAACCCAAGGATTAATGATTACTATATTTTGTACCTAAACAAGGTTTCATAAATTTGTACACAAGAAGAATTTGGAGAGGGATAGAATTTAGTCATTTACCTTTTTGACATTCTAATGTTTATTAGGCTTTTATTCGGCCCATCATTCATTATTGGTTCGGCCCTTTTCCCTCAAAGGCTCTAAATTTATGTTCATTTTCATCTTTCTTACTACTCGACTCGCTTTGCCACCAATTACCAATCCCTTATAGAGTGGGGAACTGAAGTTGAAAAATATACCTCAGCCTATATATGGTTTGGTAATGAACTTGATTGAAAAAATAAAAGGTGATGCCATACACACTAATAAATTTAAATTCCAGAGGTGACAAAAAAATCACTAGTAAAAGTCGCTGGACTAAAAATTCTTGATACAATGATTAATATGCATGTCATGTCCTCTACTGTATATGACATAGATACGTCCATAACTGCTTATATGATTTAGAGTATGGATCTCAAAATATTTTCCCCATCAATAGACCACAGTATTGTACCCTCCTACAAAAAGATTTTTTAAAATGGGTAAAAAGATTATAATGTAATATTTGATTATTACTATTTATATATTTACGAGTCTTAAAATAAATATATAACACACATGAGAGAATATATACCATTTCAATAAATTTAATCAAAAGGACCTCAAATGAGGATCAATGGGTAATCCAACACTTGCGTAGAGTGGATTGTATACTGCATTTTTTGTAGACCTGAAATAAGAAGTAAATATATATAAGTAATGTTCCTAAAATATACTTGTTTTTCTTTCTCTAAGAATCAAATTTGAGATTTTGAAAATTATAACTATAGCTACTAATATTAACTGCTTGATATATTTCTAGTTAAAATAAACAAACCTCTCTTCATGGTGATTAGCTACATTTGAACGCATATTTCCGTCTTGCCAAGAAGATACAATCGATGAATCTGCTTTACTTTTGTCTTGAAACGGAAACATTATCCTCTGCAATTGGTATCTTACTTATGTCACACTCTTGTAACTTGTTTTTTTTTTTCGTTAAAGAAGGAAATGAGAATTTGTGTGAGAATGCATGTGTACCCTTATTTTAGATGGACACTCATTCTCAAATTGATCATAACAGTTACGCTTACTTAATTCTCCACTCTGCAATAGTAGACACCAAAGTTTGGTTATTATCACAAGTTTTTAATATAATTTGTATATCATACAAATAAATAATCACATGAGGCAAAAAAAAAAAAAATTCACATTTTTCATTCTTCAATAAGAAAATAGTTCATGTAATCCCAAAAAAAAAAAAAAAAAGAGTTCACCTGTTGGATCACTGAGTTTGTGTATGAATTTTGACTCTGGTTGTGGAGAATTGGATTGAAAGACGGCATTGCTGTAACATGTTGTTTTCCTTTATTTTGTGCATAATTATGCCTAAATTAAAAAGGAAAAAAAAACATGTTATATGCAATACTAACTATTGTACATATGTTTTTCAAGTATGTTTTAATGTGAAAATATGTGCTAGTATATAAACTTATTACCTGGGAGAGGTTAAAGGGAGTTGAGTTGTAGGTACCAAAGGCATGTTTTTTGGTGTAGTACTACTCAAACCAGAAGGCATAGAACTAATTTCATATCGCCTAGGCCTAATAAATTTGAGGATAATGTATCATCTCATATAGAAAAGTTAAACAAATATGAGTGGTAACACAATGCTGTCACCTTCCACGAGTTCGACGAGAAGGTTTTAAAGAGCTTGAGTTTTGAAGTGTAAGAGTATTGGAAATCATGGGAGTACGATACTCAGGATTCGTTATAGTATTTGGAGTTGAGGGAAAAGGATTTTGGCATTGATCGTTTAGCATCATCGTCCCCCTAAAAACTTATTATTTGGACAAAGATTAAACACAGTTATAAGTTTTGACAACATGTGGATAATTTTTTAAATAGAAAAACTAGTTTTCTTACATTGATATTGGGGTAGCGATGTTAGAAGATTTTGGCTGTTGCATCTGTTCATTTTCATGAATACGCTTCAGTTTTTCAAATAGTAAGTTGTTTTGATCATATTCTCCCTCTTGAAACCTGCCATTGGTTGATATTTGTATTATTATGATTAATTCTTAACATTTTATATATTAAAGGAGAAAAAGATGTTACATAGGAGGGTAAAAGTGATGATCTTGAAGGTCATGAATAAGATTGAGATTCGTATGCCCATTAGTTTTATCCACTTCTTGTGTAGTACTTATCACCTGATTCATCATAATATTGAATGTTTCGAGTACATATATATTTTAAAATAATATTTTAAATAAAATAAACAGTTATAAAAACTATGTACCATTGCTGAAACATATGTCTCTTCAGAGAAATCAGGAATTGTTTGACACAATAGAGGTTCTTGATGACTTTGCTTTAGAAGTCCATGTTGTGAATCAATTGATTGTAGTCCAGTGGTCATCATCTTATTGGTCGAGGTTAGAACATCATTTCCAATGCACACACTTTCTCTTTGGCCATTGCTAAAATTAAAGGACGGCTGCAAATATATAAAGATTAATTAGTTCGGGTTTTCAAGTTTGGAATCCTTCAATTGATACCACAAAATATCAATGTTTAAATTCTTTGGAAAGTATAATATATAGATAACCTATTAATGATATGGCATTAGTTGTATGCGTTAATAGTGTTCATACCATGTCGTGAAAATTTTCCACAGCGTTGAAATACTTGGGATAATCGTCCTTTTGATAGAAGCTTTGATTTTGTGTTAGTGTAGTTGTCTCCTGGCCAACGCTTGAAGGTCTTGCCAATGTCTCTTGATCAATGTTTGAATTCTCTATTAGTGGTGTGGGGTGTACATCACTTGCGACGACAGGGACAGGGACAAATCCAACATTTTCATTGTGTTCATTTTCTGAAACAAGCAACGAAGGGTTTTCCTGCCACTCTTACATATGTGTAAACAATATTAATATCATAATTTTTGGTTAAACGTAATTTTATTTACATGAATAGTAAAATATAATGAGAAAACAAGAATAAGAGGGAGATTAGCAGACAATTTAGTGGAAGCAAAAAGTATGGAAATATATGATTTAATAATTTTTTTAAACAAGAGATGAAGAGTATACCATGAGAGCACTAAAAGTTTCTGGCCATTCCAAACACAAGAAAGAATTAGCGTTGATTGGAAATTCAAGATCTTCGCTTGAAACCATTCTTAACAACACTGCAATGTAGTATTAACTCATATAAGTTTAAAGCAAAAAAAAAAATTAAGTTTCAAATAGTAGATAAAGTACCAGAAAGCCAAATTAATCTATATGAAAGGAAACATTTAGTCGTATTCGTTGTCAAATTTTTCATTTAGTATATACAATTCTACAAAACCATACAAAGTTAAAGAACAATCAAAAGCCAAAATATCATACATATCATATAAATTAAAACTATTTGTTTATACCTTTTCTTTGAAAACTAATGTGATATGATATGTTCGAATGAAATCAAGAGATTGTGAGAGCAAGAAGAAATGTCTGAGATCATGGATACATATAAGCATAAAGTGTAAGATAGTTTACTTTAATAATAAAATATTGCGTTTGTGTTTATGATTTTGTTTTCCATATGTCATATTTTTTACTTAATTAAGGTTATAATTGTATACATATAAATATAATTTTCTTTACATGTATATTTATAAATATATTTTATTTGATAATTTTATCTCTGTTTCCATTTATATATATTCAAGTGATTTATTAAAATTTTAAAATATTGTTCAACATTTTTTCTTTAATAAAATGGCTAAATATAGCTCTAACTTATAAAATTACATATTTAATACAGAATCTATATTTTAAATTATATACCCCAGTAATATTAATATTTTATTTTATCATTTATTACATATATATATATATATGATTATAATATTTATCCTTTATTTTTATTAATTGATATAAACTTATCCACTCATAAACGAACAAATGGAAATGATCTTATTATTGATATTGAATAACTTTAAGAAAAGAAAAAAAATTAACTTTTCGAAAGAAAAATAAACTTTTAGCTTTTTAAAACTTAGTTTAATGTTCAAAAAGTTCATGAGTTTTAGTGAAATTTTATAAATAATATTAAGCATGTAAATAAATATGAAAATATCGTATACAAGATAGAATCTATAAGATATAAAAAAAAATTTGTTAAAGGAAGAAGATAGAATCTAAATATTATCAAGATACAAATTTCATAATGTTGATCTACTGAAAAAATATGTAGATTTTATTCCAATTTAAGTCCAAATAAAATCTTGATTTATTTTTCACCAAAAAAAACCGTGGTTGTCTAAAAAACTTAAAACGTCAGTATATCATGTAAAAAATAAAAAATGGTGTAGATAAAAAAAATGGTATTCAAATATAACATCATTCGTCATCGTCTTTTCTTATCATTACAAAGAAAAGCATTTTTTCTGGGTTGAAAAAGAAATGAATTAAATAAATAAAATGGTATGCATAAATAAATAAATAATAAATTTTGAAAAAATAATCTATAAGATTATTGACTACTGAGCTGAGGAACCCTTGTTTCATAATCGGAGATTTCATGGTCAGCTTGTGCCTCCGTCGTCACTGCCGGAATATCACCTTGCTGAGCTGGCATCATCTCCTCTATGCTGGGACCCACATCTCCATGCTGGCATTTACCAAAATAAGTCAATATTTTGAATTTAATTAATTATTAAAAAAACAAAGAAAAGGCGAAAAAACCTGATGTTGCATAGGAGCGAATAAGGCCGAGGATGAATACGTCTGAGTCCACTCAGAAAACATTTCACCGTTGTGGTTCGTCACGTGACATTCACTCATGTTGTTTTGGTTCGAACTTGAACTACTCCCTTGCAATAATGGTTCATACATTGCCGATGATAATTCTCTGCCAATTTTATGTAAAGTTTTTACAACAAAATTAAGTTAACATTTACTTAGATTTCTTGATTAATAAAAAGAAAAATATTCATATTTTTGAATACAAAACAATTGTTTGATAAAGCTTACTAAAACTAGAAACACCATAAAACCAAAAAAGAAAAAAAACTAATGAATACCTGAGTTGATTGGAATGGGCCGATGCATCAAATAAATGGGTTTGATTAGGCCCACTTTCAGGCAACCAAGCATCAACGACGTCGTTTACAAAAGGACCTCCAATGTTTTGTTGCATAGTAGATGCTTCATAAGAAGATAAATGGTTGCTCAAGAGATGCTCTCGCCGTTGGACAACATGTGTTACACTGCCGAGAAGTTGCTTCTCACAAACTTCATAATCTTCCATGGTTGTGAATCTTACTGGATCCGGTTCGTATCTCCTGCTCACATTTAGATTACATAGAGGGATCATGATTTTAATTAACATGTTTTTATAAATTATAACTTGAACATTTGTTTTTTTTTTCTTTGGGAATAAAAACCTTAGCTCTTCATCTGCCATTTGGACTTGTTGTTGTAACCTGCAAACTTCTTGCTCAAGTTCCTAGATTTTCCGATTAGAAGAGAGATGTATCGGTTAAACTATAAGTATGTAGAAAAAATATATCAATTAATCTGTATGTGTTCTAATTAATTGATGGAGAATTGAAGGATTAATCACCTCGACGTCGGAGTTGATAGCTGCAGGGCTTTTTGTAAAAATAATTATATGAAAAAGAAAGTTTAGTGTATATTAATAAGTTGTGTATGTTGGTGAATAAGAAACTACAAATTAAATCGATTATAAAGTAAAAGGGAATCAATTCGGACTTAGTGAGTTGAAGAGCGATGTCATTCTCAGTCTTGAGTTGTTGCAATATCCTTAGTAGATACTGTCACGTAATAACATTATTCTAAATTAATAAATAAATAACATACAGTATTGAGAAAATCCTAACGCTAATCACAATCACTAGGATTAGACAAACCTCTTTGCTTTGAATATCTCTGCAAAAAAAAACAAGGTGTTAAGAGAAATTACTATATATAACACCCATACGACTATGTAATGTAACAAAAACAAAACGAAAATTGTGATACGTACGGGCGTCTACTTTGCTCAGGACAGAAAGCACTGAGGAACAAAAAAGCGCAAAGTCAAACCTTACGAATAATAATATAATAATTTTAAAGAAAAAGGAAATTAGTTTTAGCTTACTTCTCTCGTTCTTGGTTAGAAAGATTGATGAATCTTGTAAAGACATCTTCGATCCTGAAGAGATGATCATATGGTCCATATTTTTTTTTTTTCATATGGTCCATATATATTAGTTAGAAATAATAATTTCATCTTATCTTGAATAAATTGATAAGAGATTGAAATGTTTATGTATCCAAATCAAATGGAAAATGTTAGCAATCAAAAGGCGTAAATGATAATACCTAGTTTGCCAGAAAAGAGGCCAAGACGATCGGAGGGAGAGAACATGATAAGAGCAATGTCGATATCACAGAGAATCGACAATTCATAAGCTTTCTTAATCAAACCATTTCTACGTTTTGAGAACGTAACTTGTCGATTCGTTGTGTTCTCTATTCTCTTGATCTCCAGTTTCACCCGACCCATATTGACGAAACAGAAAAAGATCTGTATTCATCCAAATCGAATGTTTCTTTAATGCTAATCAGTAATCTCCAAAACTTCAAAAAAGAAAATTTTGGTTTCGTGAGGATGTTGTTTATATACGGAAAAAAGAAAGAAGGTGCAAATACTTAGGCGAATTATGAGGAAACAAAAATAGAACGTTTGACTAAGTTTATTCTCTCTTGCCTTGTTTCGCTGTAAATCCTTGAGCCTTTCGCTTAATCGCTTGGAGATTTTCTTAAGCTTGCTACTTTTCTCATCAATCAAAATGGTTTGGATAAACAGAGATTAGATTAGTTATTTATAGATAATCATATCTTTTTAACGCTTAAATATGTGTTTATGTATCTTATCACATTGTAATTCAAAAGGTACCAATTCAAGTTATAGTTTATGTCCATCACTGAGTCAAATTTACTGTGTATATATATCTAACCTCGTATTAGTACCCATAAATGAAAATATGATAAAATATCCAATAAACAGTAACGCATAACGATATCATGATTAGCACAAAAACATTAAGTACAACAACAAAAGAGAAACAGAGTTGGATCACAGAGATCACCCAGGGAAGTGTCTTTGTGATGTCTGAATCACCTGAAACACACATAAATAGACAACATCAGATCAGAGATAATGTAGTAACAGGTTCTTTAGTGATAAAAACACAAAACTGGTTACATCAGAATCAACGCAATGACTTCCATTGTTCACCTAATCCTTATGGTAAACCTAAACAAATAATGAATATATGTACCTGTGAAGAAGATGTGAGAAGAAAGAATCAATGATGATGAGTATCGTCAAAAACCCAAGGCTGATGCAAGAAAAGCTCACGGCCATTCATTTGAACACGACCTGAAGCTATGTCTTCTTCACGTTTCCTTGCTGCTTCTGCTTGTTTTGCTAATGATTCAGCATCCTTACAAACACACAGAGGTTTAATATTCAAATGCTTATGAACCAACCAAGTTTATATATATATAATTAACAAACGTATAAATAATTTCTGAAGCAGAGTGATCATAAATATGCTTAAATTCATATATTTTGTTGTTCAGATTCAAAATCAATAATATGCTAAATTCATATATTTCGATAGTCTCATGTCTCAATCGACTTTAAATTAGATCACTAGAAGAGCTAACACAAGAAATACGAATCTAGGGTTCTTCGTTTTGATATATTCACTATAGGAATCGACTCGTAAGGAGAAAGAGAGATACCTTTTGGCGTTTCCAGGCGAGGAATTGATCTTTGGAAATTGAGATCTGATTAGGTTGAGTCGTTTCTCCATTTTCTGCTCCCATCGTTCTTCGCAAGAATCGTAAACACACAAAAACAAATTTGTTAAATTTGATCTGTTTTACTTCGTAGATTCCGCGAAAACTACTGTTTTCTAAACGACACCGTATTGTTTATTTGACCATCCCATAAAAAGTCCTTCCTCGTTACGTCGTCGTATTGTTGAGTAAGTATATAAAAGTTAGACCTATTATTAACTGTTGAAATGTTATTATTTACAACAATTGATATGAGTCTTCCAATCTAACAAAGGGTTTATTAATATTCGTGAATTGTGCTTAAAAATGAAGCCAAAGCAAAATGCCTTTTCCATTCTCTTTTTTTTTTTTTCTGTGAGATATACCATTATTCGTGAACCTACTATTTTAATCATTAAATAAACAAACCTTATAAATGTTTATTTTTAAAAAAATTTGTATATATAAAATAAAATATTAATATGCGGCTGCCCGTGAGAGTCCGCATGGACACAGTTTAATTCCAGCCTTTTTTGCTTTTATCTTCTTCTTTTTTTTTAACTATTATTAATGTATCACCATGCATCACGAATAATGAAATGTCTAAGTGTCATCTTCGTAAATTTCGGATCTAACCGCTTCGAATCTGTTTTGTTGTTCACTGTAACTTCTAAAACTTGTATGTCACAAACACAATTTCATTTTTATTTTCTATTGAGAAAAAAAAATAAGCAAGAAAAAGAAAACAATCAAATTTTGTATTCTTCTTCATTTTTGATTAGTGGAAAGAAATAATTTTGGTTTATTTCTCTTTAATATCTGGATATTTCCCTTAAGGAGAACCCAGATCTGTTTTAATCACCACTTTCAAAAAGTATTTGTAAGCATATTTTTTTCCTGATGTTTAACCACAAAAAATCAAATTCTGTAAAGAGATTTTTCTTTTCTTTCCACAACCAGGAAATGACTTTTTAGAAATTTCATTGATAATCTTTCTCACCCGCTTTTAATCTTTTTTTTTTGCTGAAAAAGAAAATCAAATAAAACTAGGGATTTTTTTTCTCTGAAAACTAGGACTCTCATTGATACATTTGGAGAGTGATCATCTTGTTCAGTGAACCTGGACAGGATCTAGGTTCCTCTGATTTATTGTTTTAGCTTAAAATCAATGTACAATCTTGCGTTTCCACTCAAAAATTCATTTTCAAATACCTCGATATAAGAAAATTTTTTCTCATGGAAGAACTTTGGAGGAAAAAAAGAGGCTAAAATCAAAGATCGAATTCATCTCTGATATTTATTTTCCAGGTAAATATGTAATGTTCTCATCTTCCACTATCAATGGTTTTGTTTTCTTTTTCTCTATATATTAATATAGTTATATTCGTGGACTTTTAAGATTCTCTGTTTAATCAATTTTCATTACGAGATGTGTTTCCCATTTCTCCTTTCTCAATTCACAGGCTTATATTATAATTTATATACATGGATATTCGGCATTTTACATTTTCAGAAAAACCTAGATTTTCAATCACCGTACGTTCGTAGTGACATTAGTATAATCACTCAATAATTGTTAGTCTAAAGTGATTCTATATATACAGCATAAGAATTAATAATTAATCGTCTGGTCTAGGAACTTCAGCAAAAGTTTCCACATATAAACTTATTAGTGGAAATTAATTTCTTATTCCAAGGGATACTAGTTGCATTTTTTTGGCAACAAGATTTGTATGGAGTCTTAAATTAACGGTGTTTTCGATGTTATGAGTTTTATATTACTTTTTTTATGCAACAAAAAGACAGACTCTTGACATTTCTATAAATGAGTTTCTTCAGCGTTGCTAGTAAACATACTACATAACAAACAATGTCGGGTAGAGCTCATCCTGAGGTCGGTGACGAAGAGATTTCTCCGGCGGATATATCTTCCCGGCAGCAAACAAGTTGTGTCCACAAAGTCGGAGTTCCTCCGAAGCAAAACCTGTTCAATGAGTTCATGTACACTTTCAAAGAAACTTTCTTCCACGATGATCCTCTAAGGCATTTCAAGGACCAGTCAGTGTCCAAGAAGCTCATGCTCGGTGTCCAGTCCGTCTTCCCTGTTTTTGAATGGGGTCGAAACTATAATCTCAAGATGTTTCGTGGCGATCTCATTGCCGGTTTAACCATAGCCAGTCTCTGCATTCCTCAGGTTTTTAAAAAAAGTTTAGTTGCTTGTGTCACAAGTTACTTATGTAAGAAATCATACTTAGATGTAATTAATCGAAATGTTTTCAGGATATTGGATATGCAAAGCTCGCAGGTCTCGACCCTAAGTATGGTTTATGTAAGTTAATATCCATCTCAAAGTTAAAAGCAATTTTAACACTTGAAATTAAAAATATAATTTTTTTTGTTTTTTTTTTTCAAATTCTTGAATAGATTCGAGTTTTGTTCCTCCGTTGATATACGCATGTATGGGAAGCTCAAAGGATATAGCTATCGGACCTGTTGCAGTGGTTTCACTCCTTTTAGGTACTCTGCTTCAAGCCGAGATCGACCCAAACACAAACCCTAACGAATATCTCCGTTTAGCTTTCACTTCCACGTTCTTTGCCGGTGTCACTCAAACAGCACTTGGATTCTTCAGGTAACTTACTAATCACAAAATCACATATCAACGATGCTCCTCACTTAAAAGATTCTTCTTGATCTAAGACTTTCTAACCTTTTTCAGATTGGGTTTCTTGATCGATTTCTTATCCCATGCGGCAGTGGTAGGGTTTATGGGTGGAGCAGCCATCACCATTGCTCTTCAACAGCTCAAAGGTTTCCTCGGAATCAAGAAATTCACTAAGAAAACAGATATCGTCGCGGTTCTTCACTCTGTAATTAGCTCAGCCCATCACGGAGTAATGAATCATTCAATCTCTCTGTTTTTTAGTTTCTTTCACTCTCTCTGTATCCTCACCGTTTTGTATGACATGCTTGCAGTGGAATTGGCAGACTATACTCATTAGTGCTTCGTTCTTGATCTTCCTTCTCATCTCAAAGTTTATCGTAAGTCATCGAACCATTGATTGCAATGATCGTTTCTATTTTTGTTGTTCTGATTTGATCTAATGATACAAAACAGGGGAAAAAGAACAAGAAACTTTTTTGGATTCCAGCAATCGCGCCGTTAGTATCTGTCATCATTTCAACCTTCTTCGTATACATAACCCGAGCAGACAAGAAAGGAGTTCAAATAGTAAGCACATAACCATATAAGCTTAAAATCTACAGTTACTTGCGATTCAAGTTATTCTACTTTGTGTTGTTAATAATTCGATTCTCATTAGGTAAAACATCTCGACAAAGGCCTAAACCCTTCTTCTTTGCGTCTAATATACTTCTCTGGCGAGTACCTTCTCAAGGGCTTCCGCATCGGCGTTGTCTCAGGCATGGTTGCCTTGACGGTATATATCTACATCAACCCTAAAATTTAAATTGACTAAACCTAAATTATTTTATTTACTAAATTATAAGTTTGTTATCACCCATAATAGTTACTTTAACTTGTAAACATAAAAGCAAAACACAAATCTTGGTTATGATTATCCTAACAGGAAGCTGTAGCGATCGGAAGAACATTTGCAGCAATGAAAAACTACCAAATTGACGGTAACAAAGAGATGGTAGCATTAGGAGCAATGAACGTATCGGTTCAATGACTTCTTGCTATGTATCCACCGGGTCATTCTCAAGATCCGCCGTCAACTTCATGGCCGGATGTCAAACGGCAGTTTCCAACATCATAATGTCCATCGTCGTCTTCTTAACGCTTCTCTTCCTCACTCCTCTTTTCAAATACACACCCACCGCGATTCTTGCAGCGATCATCATCAACGCTGTGATTCCTTTAATTGATGTTAACGCCGCGGTTTTGATTTTCAAGATTGATAAACTCGATTTCTTTGCTTGTATGGGAGCTTTCTTTGGTGTCATCTTTGTATCCGTTGAGATTGGTCTTCTCATTGCCGTATGTCTAACATCATTTATGTGGATTATTCTGATGTTTTGCGGTTTTCTTGGCTGATCTTTTTTTTTTTTGTGTGTTGATGTTTTTAGGTGGGCATATCTTTTGCTAAGATACTCTTGCAAGTTACGAGACCTAGGACCGCGATTCTTGGAAAGATTCCGAATACTACGGTTTACCGGAATATCAACCAGTATCCTGAAGCGACTAGAGTTCCCGGAATTTTGACAATTCGTGTTGACTCCGCAATTTACTTCTCCAACTCCAATTACGTCAGGGAAAGGTAAAAGTTCGAATCATTAAACCAAGTTTGAAAGATAACTTCTTTCCCAAGATATATATGTGTAAAACCTTACTTTTTTGTATATATTCTGAAAATTGTAGGATTCAAAGATGGTTAACAGATGAAGAAGAGATGTTGAAAGCTCAAATCTTGCCTAGGATCCAGTTTCTGATTATCGAAATGTCACGTACGAAACGAAAACTTACTCTAATCCCTTCTATGCATATTTTAATTACGTATTGCAATGATCGTGATGAGTACATGATATATATTCCTAGCCATTGATGCTTCATTACTGTACGTTTTTCAGCTGTTACGGACATTGATACTAGCGGTATTCATGCCTTAGAAGACTTATATAAGTCTCTCCAAAAACGAGACATTGAGGTACACACCAAAAACCAAAGCTAGCACAGGAAGGATATATATAGAGAAGTTGTGAAACTGACTTTTTTTTGTTGTTGTCGTATGCAAAAACAGTTGGTTCTAGCGAATCCAGGACCGCTGGTCATAGATAAGTTACACGTTTCTCACTTCGCAGACATGTTAGGATACGATAAAATCTTTCTGACGGTAGCTGAAGCCGTGGACTCTTGCTGTCCGAGACTCTACGATGAGGTCTGAAACGGAGAAGAAGAATCTTGATGATGAGGCAAAAGCCCAAGTGTTGTATGTTGTATACAGACTAAGTTGAGTAGTCAGTGACTTTGCCTTCGAATTATCTTTTACTCTATCCCCAATGTGTGACGTAGAGGTCAAGTGTAAAGTTGACCTATGACAATAGGCCCATATATCGAGTTTTCGTCTGTTTTGTTTTCATTTGTTTTGTTAAAAGAATTAGCAAATTTAGAAAATTTTAACAAACTGTTGTTAGGATCATAAGCGAAATTTAGTGATCGCTGGTTCGAGTGACGCTTGGGACGAAATTAATATTATCTGCTGTGGTTTCGGGCATGTACAGGTTTGGCCAAAATCTCTTGATATTCAAAAAAAAAATTAAAAAAATTAAAAAAAAAAAATTAGCAAAACATGTAGTTTTAGTTTTCGTCATTATTGTTTTCAATAACTGAACTATCGAAGCCCAAAACATTAACATCGATCGAATTAACGTAATGCTATGGGAGACGACTCTGGACTTTATTGCTATGATTATCGGTGGGAAGACATTGACAAAACCTTTTGTTTAATTTCAAGAGTCTACAGTATTGACAAAGCACTAAGGAAAAAAACAAAACATTTCTCTCTATATAGAATTATGTGTGGACCAAAAGTTGAAGCCCACTTGTGTACACAATAAACTCTTCGTTTAATATATGGGATTAGGACCTGTGTATATTTTTTTAAAATGATTATTTAGGCGTATAGGCGTTAGACAGTCGTTATCTATTATATCAATTTTCTTTTATGTGATGATAAACTAGTTTGATGGTTTAGGTACCAATTAGATAGGTTTGGCAATCGTTCTGTTTCTTATTTAAATGTTTAAATCTCAAAGTAATATATTTTTAAGGAATTATAAGAAACGAAACAATTTGCTCATAATTTGGTAGTTGATTATTGTTTGTTGTGATATATTCGTCTATATTTTTCTTGACGTATTGTATGTGACTTTGGTTAAATATTGATTTGTTATTTGCAATATATAATTCTATAATATTTTTATGTAACATTTTTCTTGACGTATAAAAATCGCCCAAACATTAACTAGATACATTAAACATTGATCCACTACTGTTTTAACTAACTTCTAACAAAATCTTTTAACACTTATAGAAAATTATATCACTGTTAAACAGGCAAAATATCAATTATACCATTCAATTTGAAGACCTTTTTATTCGATGAATAGAAGAAGCTCTTAGCTGACTCTTTAGTGTTATAGCATTCCAAAGATTTACTAAAACAATTTAACCACCGTGCAATAAAATTATAAAACCGTCTGTAAACAAATACTCAAAATCTCTTATAAAAAATAGAAATAATGGTACAAAACGTAGGATGTTGAGACCGACTATTTTAGTACAATGTGCCACTCTGTTTGTACTGTAAACGAGTGTCCCTAAATGCACCAATCAGAAGTTCTGGTTTCTTGTGCATAATTTTTTTATAAGAAAAAAACAAGTGATGCTAAGGACGATCAATCAATCAATCAATCTTCTATCAAATAATAATAATAGTAAATTGTCATAAAAGTTTGAAATGTTATTATAAATAGGTCAATCGATTTTGAAATTGGCTTGGGAAGTGGTGGAAACGTTGGAGCCTTGGAGGTCTTCTTACTATTGCAAAGGGACATATCGGTCACCAAAAAGTGGGCCATATATAGCCCAGACGTTAGGAGCTAAAAAACAACATTTGCCCTTTATTTCTCTTCTTTTTTGAAGTTTGTTTTCTTCTCATTTTTTATTCAAGTTGTATAAATATCGTCATGGAGAAATTAGAGAATTATTCAACCAAATATTTAAATATTAGCAAGTTTTAAGATGATTTTAGGTAAATTCATAGAACAAAGATTTGAAAATAGTTTTCTAATTTTCGAGGCTAAACCTTATATCTTAAGATATATTTACAAATATAACAATTCGTCAAAAAAAATCATATAAACTTAAATTATTTTACGATTTAATATCCCATATATAATTTCAGTATTTTGATCAAATACAGGTACACAAAATAATATTTAAAAAAAAAGAGAAAAAAATATAATTGTGATAGATGACAAAGAAGCAATAAAAACGAATAAAAAACAATGAGAATCGGAATCATGACGTGTCGTTTTAAAAATGGGAATAGAACCAGATCAGGCAAACACAATCAACGGTTCAGATTCACTCCTCAGTCTATGGCTTCTTCTTCTTTCTATCTTCTCTGTCTCTTCTCTTTTCTCACTTCCCTCTTTCTCTCTTTCCTTTTGCTCTGTTCACTCAGAGGATAATAAATCCTATAAAAAAACCCCAAAAGAACGAATACGATGTTGCTGGGGAAGAGACCGAGACCACCGATAAAGAGAACCACGAGTTTGTCTGAGATAAAGTTCGACTTGAACTTACCTAGCGAACCAGAGCCATCTGATCATCAGATTCAGATCCCATCGTCCCGGAGACAGTTAAGTCCACGAAGTCAGCTCGTGACCGTTGATAAACATCATGGATTGTTAGATCAACGGCTCTTAGCTATGGTCTCACCGAGAGGTACACAGAGGAAACACTCAGCAGATTACTCTGAAGATTTTCTGAGATGTTGCTCTCTTTGTAAACGCCTTCTTGTTCCAGGCCGCGACATCTATATGTATAGGTATATATATATATATATTTACACGTTTACTTATTTATAGGTATGAATGAAGCTTAATATGATGGTTTTAGTGTTATATATGGAATTAATGATTTGATTTAGTTGTAAATATGAACAGAGGAGATAGAGCGTTTTGTAGTTTAGAGTGCAGGCAACAACAAATTACAGTGGACGAGAGGAAAGAGAAGAAGAAGAAAGGTTCGGTGGGGTCCACTGTTGTTGTCGCCGCCGGAGCCGCCAAAGGAGAGAGAGTTGCCGCCGCCGTGTAGGTTACTTTGGTATGATTGTATGTATATGGTTGTGTTATTATTATATGTATCAAAAGCATTGAGCATAGACCGTAAGTGAGATTAACCACCATGTTAATCATCCTATAAACTTTGCTTTAAAACTTATAAGTACGTATTGTGTTTTTTTTTTGCGTATTAGATATGTGTTGCTTCTACTAATTAATTTGCTTCTAAATATCTGACTACTTTTACATGTTACGAAATTGTGTGGACATTAAAGTATCACATTTAAATTCTCTATACTAAAATAGTGACATACGAATAGGTCAAATGTAAAGAGAAGAATAAAATAGTATTTGCGTTTTGTATACTAATACTAACTTAGCTTAAATTACAGGTGTGTGTACCTTATGTACTGTAGAGTTCATGTGCAAAATACCGCCAAAAACACTAGTCGTACTGTTTTTACTGCATTCTTTCATTCAAACATAAGGGTTGATCCAATTGAATTTAAGGTCAGAAAAATTATTAACTAAACCCAAATAAAAATGATTACATAAAATGTGATGGTGGGTTGGGTCGAGTAAGGAATATAATACCATTTCAGCTTAGCATTGACTGGGTAACTTTATAAAAGATTCTTCCTTTTTTATGTCTCCATTTTTAAATTTTTGATAGATTTCTAATAGTTGATGTCTCCCTTTGCTTTCGAAAACAAATCTAAATTTACGGAATTCTTGTTTTAAGCGAAATATTCTTTGGAAAAGCCAACCAATGACGTTCTTATTTTACCAACTGGCCTCCTAGTTAGTGTCATCATTCAAGTTCAAATCTGACATACATGATATATTTTTGATTTAAACAAAATACAACATAAAGCTGCATAATTGTATAAAAACTAGTGAAAGCTATTCCATAATCCGAAGTATCAACTTACGTTGCCAAACAAAAAAATCATAAGCTGTTTGAGAATTTTGGGTGCATACCGCACGCTTCTCCAAAACACAATACCATGCACAAGCGATGCGACGTGTATATATAAGTTTGGTATATTCGTTGTGACCAAATTAATGATGCGTCAACTGTTTCCTCTGGCTGTGTTTGGGCAAGCATCTTCAGATCGCAAGTTCTATAGCAGCTCTGATTCACTAGACATTTGTCATCCTTTTGCCATTTGCCAAATTGAATCAGCAGTTTTTAGTAGATGTCATGCAAAAAAATGTTGGATGATTTCTTGTGTAGGTTTTTGTGAGTACCAAAACTCGCATCTAAGATTTTAGAAGAATAAATTGAGGGGATTAGGGTCCAGATTCTCGTAACAAACATAAGATATAAAATAAGGCTTGAATCGAACGAATTGGACTTTATTAATGAAATGAGTAAGAAGCGAAATAAAGAAGATGATCTCGAAATGGGTTGATTAGAAAATGAAAAAAATGCTTAAGCCTTTAAACTCGAAGCTACAGAATCTCTCTCTCTATTTTTGTAAGTTAAAGTGATATATCTCTTTTTCTCTTGCTCTGATCAGATGCCTTTAGTTAGCTTGTTCTTGTTCCTTTTATATTGAAGATGTTCGTTCACTGCCAAAAATAAAAACAATCACAACAAAGTTAATTGCGATAAATATATAGTATATACAAGAAAGTTTTATGTGGACTTCACATGGAAAAAATATATATATATATATATATATTATTCCGTATAATTGAGAAAATAATTCCCTCTTTTGTTGTCCTTCACTGTCAAATGTCACTACCTCAGGAAGCCGATCTTTTGAAAACGCCAAACTCTATAAGAAACTCAACGATCCTTCTCTTCTATTTTATTCTCATCGATTTTGAGAATTAAAGGCAAACACACAAGAAATAGAAAGTTAACATAAAAACAAAACAAAAAACAGAAAGAAAACATCTTGATTCATTAAAGCCTTATATAAACTTATAAAATCCTTCTTTTTGGTGAGCATTGAGAAGTTTTGCTGCGAAATCAATTCAGTTTCTCTCATCATCTTCGTCGCGGAAAAAAGAAAAAGAACCAAACTTTTTGTTTGGTAATTTTGGAATTTTTTTTTCCAACATTGGTTTCATCGACTTTGATTAGACCAGGTTTGTCTCTGCTCAAGCATTGCTATTACAATGTAATTACTGAGCTTTATTATTGAGGTTTTTGTCATTTATCGCTCTTAATCGTGCTTTGTTTCTTAACTTTCTTCCCAATTGGATCTTTATGTAATTTCTCTTATTGCTAATGTCTTGCTGTGATCAGTTACTTTTACCTTAGAGGTTTTGCGTTTAGGGTTCTCTGATTCATTATCGAGTTTAAGATCTTAATTAATCACAAAAAAAAATCAATAAGCTAATTATAGAATTAACATTTTCAGTCACCACAAATTTGATTTCTTCTTCTCCAGAATGGCTACTACGGCTATGTCTCACCAATCAATCGTTTCATTTATCTCTCTCCGGTCATCTTCTTCTTCTTCCTCATTCTCTCAATGTTTTCAAGAACCATTAAATCTGCCAACTAAAAGATTCAAGATCAATTCTTCACTGATTCACACATCTAAAAAGAGAAACTTTTGCAAGATTGAAGCAATGACATCTCAAACTGAGACATCAGTTTCTTATAACAACAACAACAACACTCTCTTGTCTCCTTCCAAGAACATCCCTGAAACTTCCCTGAAAAAAACAAGTAATATGCTCTGCTTTTGAAAGCCCTCAATCACATAATGGTTTATGATCATTTATCTGAACAAGTTTTTGTTTTGATGTTTTAGATGAAGCAGCTTTGATATTGATTAGGCATGGAGAATCATTGTGGAATGAGAAGAATCTTTTTACGGGTTGTGTTGATGTGCCATTGACAGAGAAAGGTGTTGAAGAAGCTATTGAAGCAGGGAAGAGGATTAGTAACATACCTGTTGATGTTATCTTCACATCTTCTCTAATCCGTGCTCAAATGACTGCAATGCTTGCTATGATTCAACACCGTCGTAAGAAGGTACAATGTCTCAGTCTTTTACTTTCTCAATCAAGATTTGATCTTTTTGTGTTTGATAACTTGATAAAACAACCAATGTAGGTTCCGATCATCTTGCACGATGAAAACGAACAAGCGAAAACTTGGAGTCAAGTTTTTAGTGAAGAAACTAAAAACCAATCTATTCCTGTTATACCAGCATGGCAGCTCAATGAAAGAATGTAATGCATTTACCTATCTTTCAACATGTCGAGCTTTGAACCGATATAAAGCTTATTTGCTTTCCGATGTTTTTGGTACGTAGGTATGGAGAATTGCAAGGTCTTAACAAGCAAGAAACAGCGGAAAGATATGGGAAACAGCAAGTTCATGAATGGCGTAGGAGTTATGATATTCCTCCTCCTAAAGGAGAGAGCTTAGAGATGTGTGCTGAGAGAGCAGTGGCTTATTTTGAGGACAATGTAATGAGGATGTTTATGTTTATATATTCGGTCTCATTCTAACTTCTTCTTCCTGAGTTTTTCCTACTAACGTTGGATATCAAAATTGTAGATTGAACCAATGCTTGCAGCTGGAAAGAACGTAATGATAGCTGCTCACGGGAACTCGCTAAGGTCTATCATAATGTATCTTGATAAATTGACTTCCCAAGAGGTGTGACAAAATGCTTGGTTACATCTTCATTCTTGATCACTGGCTTTGCGGTTTTTTGGGGAATAAATTGAATTCTCTCTGTGGTTTTGGTTCTTAGGTGATAAGTTTAGAGCTATCGACGGGTATACCTCTTCTCTACATCTTCAAAGATGGCAAATTCATGAAGCGGGGAAGCCCGGTTGGTCCAACAGAACCCGGTGTTTACGCTTATACCAAGGTTAAGCATCATTTCTCTCTTTTTCATCTTCTTAGATTTCCCTGTCTCAATGGTTCTGAGTGTTTCTTAGTGCCTGCAGGGATTGGCTCAATACAGACAGAAACTAGAGGAGGAAAGTGAAGTAATATGTTCCTGAAGTAAACAAGAAAGATTGGTTCTTGATCTACCCAGCTCTCTTCCCATAAGCTTAGGACCTTAGAGGCATTTACAAAAAGCATATATAAGTTCTAATTTTGTTCTTTTTTTTGGTTCTTCTTCATTCAATGTTCCATATCCACTGTTACCTAAAGTGACAATGTTGAAAACACACTGATTTTGTGTTTGTTGTTGTTGCTGTCAGACTCTTTAAGCAAATAAGTATTATTCTGAGAAACATATAAGAATCTGCAGTTTCACTGGTCTTAATTGCATAACAACAAATAAGATTGTAGCTCCAGCTTAGTAATTGGTGGGTTAAGTATTAGCTCCAGAAGCTTCTTCTTCTATTTTAGGCTTCAGGTTTAGTTTTTTGTTGTATCTAAAGAAGATTGCAAAGCTCCGTTCTTGATCTTCCTTCTCATCTTGTTTGACCTCCAAATGCTTCTTTTCAGAGTCTGAAACTTCAGAATCTGAGTTGGTCAAATGAGCTGAGGTTGATGACACTGTAGTGTTTCCATAGAAATTCAAATCATCTTCTCTCATTCTCTCAGCATATTTCTCATAACTGAAACCCGAATCACTGTTTTTTCCACCAAATGCAACATCGAGTTGGTCCATATCGAAAAGATCCTCGAGAATCTTCTTGCTTACAGTATCATCTGAGTAGACGAATTTCACCTTGTTGCTGGTCTTTGGCTCAAGAAACGGTTTCACCATCTGCAAATTTACAAATTTCCTCGTATGTCAAACACGTTTCATGATACATAAAGATTTGCATTTGAAATTTATCTTATAGAAAGGTTCGAAAATCTTAGGCGGGTTGTATAGTATGGCCAAGCCTAAACGTTCAGGGTAATGTTCTTGTAACACATGAGCAGTTTCTCTAGACACTGTCACGGATATATGCGACATGTTGAAACCGTGAAAATCAATTAGCCAAACCATTTTTTCTTGGTTATCCGGTAGATTCAAGATTGCGTTTTCCATACAGTACACCAAGAATCTTATCTGCCCTTTATAAGATTTCGTATTCTGGCAACTTGGTCTCATAACAAGAACGGTTCTTCCATACTTGTCGGTACAATCAGCTCGGTATATTTTCCCGGTCTCAGCTTCTCGTGCTATCTCCTCCTATAAAACAATTTCACATAATTGTGAAAACAAGAACCATTGTATAAACTGATGATCTAAGAATATGTACATACCCATCGAATCTCCTCGGGTTTGTACTGAGTTCTCCATTTTAAGGTTTCTTTAAGCATTTTAGTAGCTTTCTTGACATGGCCATTACGCGCAACTAAATACCGAGTAATGGCAGCATCTGAACAATACTCAGATGACTTCTCAGTCAATGGCCCTAGTAATGTCTTCACTTCATTAATCTATATAACTCATAACAAGTTAAAACACACAATCTTTATATCAGCATGCAACATAATATTTGATTAACATATCAAAAATAATATCATCACAGAGCAGCTAATGATATCTCTTTATAATCATCATACCTTGTTCAGATACTCCTCTGGTGGTAAAGTTTTCTCAAAGTCACTTGAAGATGATTTTCTGGAATCAGAATTCATATTCTTTGCTGAAAATTCAAGAACAAAAGTGCAAACCAAAATTGATCAGAGAAACAAGGAAAATAGTCAAAAAAATACAGAGATTAATCATACAAGAATATGGCATAAATAGAGCTTGATTTTTAGCCGTGGTTAAGATGTAATTAAGCTAATAAAATGTTAATTAGATATACATATCTAGCTTTGATAGCTAAAAACTAAAATACAGGTTCTGATAAACCGATTACATCTAAATTACAGTTATTGAAAAATAATAAAGACAAGTAATTCACATCTGATCTTGATCTTGTACCCTTAGACAACTAGAATCAACAGAAGAGAGAAATGAAAAGTTAAAAGAAGACAAACTCACCTGGAACTGAAATGGAGCAATCAGCGATGAGATCTGGTGGAAATGAGTCAAACTCAAATCTAGGAATGGAAACGACAAGTCTTAAGTTGAGGTCTACAAGAATCAAAAGTCTCGTTGTAAGAAAAGTAGAAGAAGATGGATTTTTTTCAGACGGCTACGAACAATGTGATGAGAGCTGAAAGACACGTGACGCGCGATTGAGTGAAAGACACAAACACCTTTTTTTCTGTTTGTTCAAACCAGTTTCTGTTTCTTTGATCTAACGTGGACTTGGTGAACTGAACCGGGAATTATAAAACCCGGTTTAACTTCTTCTTTTTTACTTTGGTTCTAATTGTGAATGTGATGGTCTGAAACCGCTCTCACATTACCAATTTGATAATGCATGCAAACTCCATTATACCCAGAAAAGATTGGATTAGTTAGGCATTTTCTATTTCTAAATTTAAAAACTTTGAATTAATTAGTAAGCAATTTAACTATTTTCATCTACATTTCTCTGTGGATTTAGTGTATTTGAAGAATCTAACATATAATATAAGTAATTAAGTTAAGTTAACTATGTTATGTTGCAGGCTTAATGGGCCTAGTCTTGTAACCCATTAAGAAAATTTGGTCTATTTCCAATTTCCATGTTCTATTTTCCCATTCCTATTATAATTGTTTTCTAGTTTCTGGTTCTTTGTTTCTGTCGCTGTCTACTAGTTTAGCTTTTAGCGATGGTTTCGCTGATCAATTTATCTTTTACGTTACGAGATGTTGTGTTAAAATCCACATGCTATTTATTCTTCTTTCTCTCGTAAAACAACGTGCAACTGCTCTGAAAACAACGTCACCCATTTTTCGATATTTACAAAAACAAAAAAAATCAATTCATTTAGTAAAACTATTATTTTATTTGTAAATTTCACTTCACCCATACACATATTCACATGCATTTGTATTTTACCAACTTGTCTAGTACAGTTAAAACCTCTATAAATTAATATTCGATTCATTAATATTTTGCTAAATTAATAATTTTTGCGGGTTTCAAATTACTATTTTGATCAAAATATCACTTGTATAAATTAATAACCTCAATAAATTAATAAAATATCATAAAAATACACTAGTCCCAATACTGTTAATTTATAAAAGTTTTATTGTATAATGCTTATTTTCTGTATTAATATAAATAAAGTTACGTAAGAAAAATACTAACTTATAGTGATAAGATCCTTCTTCGATATTCAGAAGGCACAAAAAGTGGAGTTCAGGGTGAGATATATCATATAACAGTACAAAATGGACCTTTAGATCGTGAACACGTGGCAAATTTTCAACGGTTGTTTGACTTCAACAGATGAAACGAACGCGTTTGACGGAAACCGTGTGAAGAGCACTAAAACGAAAAAGTTGTTCATGCCAAAAGCAAAGATCCAATCGGATCCACTTTCTTTGCTTTTTCGACCCATTAGTCACAAATCGGATCGACCTTTTTTTACTTTATGGAGTACTCTATAAATATTTCTCAAAATCCGTGTCTTACTTGAATTAGATGCACTGAATCTAGCTATCAAACGACTACTTATAGACAAGTTAAGGAACAATTTAAAATGTCAGTCATTTCATTTATTTTTGAATGTCAGAGATATTGAGAGTACAGTTTCATTGATTAATAATTATATAATGGATATTTTATTTCATAAATTAAAAAAATAATTATTACTTTTTTAATATATATTATTTTTCCCTTCCAAAAATTATTTTAATAATTATAAACCAATAAGTAAAAAAATCTTTTCAATCATTACATCTTGATATTTACAATTTATCATTAAAAAAAATAAAAAGATTAAAAACATCAAATTTTCAAACAAGATAAAGTAGATAAAATTTTTTTTAAAAAAAGCGGAAAAAAAAAAAAGAAAGGAGACACAGAAAAAAGTCAGTTATAAAGACAGCTAAAACTTGAATAATGATTTTGTAGTTTACTACTCCCTCTGTTTCACAATACATGATGTTAAAGATATTTTACACAAATTAAGAAAATAATCATTACTTTTTTAATATATATTATTTTCTCTTACCAAGATTTATTTTAATAATTATAAACCAATAGTAACATAATTCTTTTCAATCATTACATCTTGATATTTACAATTTATCAATAAAAATAAAGTAAAAAGATTAAAACATCAAACTTTCTGAAACAAGATAAAGTAGATAAAACATCATCTATTCTGAAACGGAGGGAGTATTTCATTTTCCTTGTGGACACGCTCGGCGTAGAAGATTTGGTTGCTTTTCCTTTTTTCATGCGTAGAGATTTCTAATCAGAAAAACGAGCACATGACTGAGTCTTCTCGGTTCACAATTTTTCAATATGTAGCTAATTCATTTATGCAAGAAGAGTTTAACTAAGTTGTATTAAATTGATTTTCAATGTCTCGGAAAAAAATTATATGAATCGTATGTGATTGAATAATTTTCTATGGTGTGTTATCGTTTTTTTAACGAACCTGTACAGATGATAAATTCAGTCTGCTCAGTTAATATGGATATTGAAATATAGATAATAATACTGAAGTTGACTTTATATATATAGTGATGTGTTGAAATATTAGATGGGAGTGGAGAAGCAATTAGACTCATCACACGTATGCAATGTTCAGATCATGATAATATATGTAAAAGAGACAACACTTGGAATCCACTCAGCATCGTAATGGTGAACTTGTAACACGGACACGAGCTATGCACATGGGTACCTCCTTATAAGCGTCTTCCCTTCTACAATTTTAAACTTATATTAGCTAGCTTTATTTCAAAAGTATTTCTATTTTATTTTGATGTTTGCAAATTTTATGGCTATTGTTTTCTTTCATTTTTTATGTGTTGGATAACACGTTACTTTAAAAAGTATTTATAATGTTTTTATATCATATCGTAGTACTAAATTCATATATAAACCTCTGTATCAAACAACTATATCTATATGTATTGAACCACGGGGAAAAAGCTTGGGATGACACACACAATAAAAACTTGATTAGTTAAAGTTAAAACCACAATGGTGGTACGTTACTAGACTAGTCATCAAGCCGGTAGATATACCAAATACTATTTTTTGGAATTGCTAAGTTAGTACGAAATCAAAGTAATTTTTTGTTCAAAATTATTGTAATTTGGGGTCTTTACGAAACTACGGCGCCGTAGTCTCAATTTTGCAATCTGCATCAAAAACGCCGTATTGATTGTATAGGAAACAATAAATTATGTTATGCGACTTGATAATATCAGATGATGAACTGTTTAATACTAATTAAATTAAATGAATGAAATACAATATGGTAATGACATTTGAGGAGTCCTCAGCCATTCATTCTAACCCTCTAGAGCCTTCTTTTTAATTTGTGTAAGAATTATCTAAAATAAAAGTCTAGCATGATCATTACATTTGCGAACCAAAATTATTGCTTAACAATAATGAGGTGTACGTGCACCTCATTTCGGCATCATCTCCCGATAATTTTCTTTATATTTATAGTACTATACTACAGAACAATAAAATTTGTTGAAACACTTGTAGTAATTCAAACATTTGTTATGAACGGAGCCAAATTAAGAACTAGTTATATAACAAATGTTTGAAATTACTACAAGTTTAACAGCCTAGAAGACGCCTAAAAGTCTAAACAAATGATTTTTAGCACATAAATAAACAAATACATTAAAACTATGGAAATGGAATTATGTACATCGCACTCAGTTTGAATTATGTACATCGCACCTCATTTCGGCATCATCTCCCGATAATTTTCTTTATATTTATAGTACTATACTACAGAACAATAAAATTTGTTGAAACACTTGTAGTAATTCAAACATTTGTTATGAACGGAGCCAAATTAAGAACTAGTTATATAACAAATGTTTGAAATTACTACAAGTTTAACAGCCTAGAAGACGCCTAAAAGTCTAAACAAATGATTTTTAGCACATAAATAAACAAATACATTAAAACTATGGAAATGGAATTATGTACATCGCACTCAGTTTGAATTGAATAGAAAACAAAAATTACCTAAGCAAATGGAAGAAACGTCCCCCATGAAGCAGGTATGAACAGTAAATATGATAGATATATGAATAATACTCTCTAGGGGCGGTAAACAAGTAGACGGCTAATTCAGTGACTGATACATAGGGGTGGTAAATATATATTTTGTTGTCAATATGCAATATCTTCAAAAACAAGTATTAGATGTAATTAAAAAGAAAATGATAGAATAGCTTGTAAGACGTATTTGAGATTAATAAATTGGAGAAATACGAGAAGGACAAAATAAAAAAATAGTGGTAATGACTGGGAAAATTGTAGAGGACACGCCACGCCTCCTATATAACCAGAGCCCAGCTGCCAGCTTAAGAGATAAGTGTGTATTGGTGAGGCTGAGAGTAATTCACTAAAAATAAAATAAAATCTTGAGTGCTATTTCCCATTTAAAAAAAGTTGTTTTTTCTTTCTGATTTTGTCCTGAACTTTATTTTCTGCAAATCTCCCCATAATCTGTTTATTCCCGCTTCTTTGATTCTCTTTCTGTTAATAATCTTTGTATGATTTTGATTATTTTTAAACAGCAAACAAAACTTTTCAAACTGGTATTTTCATAACGAGATCAATTTTTTTTCTTTGATTTTCCAGTTTTTTTTCCTTTGTAGAATTAATAGTTTGTGAGGGTATTTTTTGTTCCCTCCTCTCGGATCTACACAGAGGTTGTTTATTTTAAACCTCTTGAAAACAAAAAATCCTGTTCTTTACTTTTGATAAGAACCAGGAAAATTTTCATTTTTATAAACTAATTTTGTAATGGCAGCCATGGATTTCTACAGTAGCAGAACGCTTCAACAATCTGATCCATTCGGCGGTGAATTAATGGAAGCGCTTTTACCTTTTATCAAAAGCCCTTCCCAAGATTCTCCATCCGCGTTTGCGTTTGCGTTTGCGTCTGCGTTCTCTCTTCCTCAACCGATTTCGTACGGGTCGGATCTCCACCAAATCAACTCTTTCTCAAACCATCTTAGTCCTAAACCGGTCTCGATGAAACAAACCGGTTCTTCTTCAGCGCCTAAACCGACTAAGCTATACAGAGGAGTGAGACAACGTCACTGGGGAAAATGGGTAGCTGAGATCCGTTTACCGAGAAATCGAACTCGTCTCTGGCTCGGAACTTTCGATACGGCGGAGGAAGCTGCTTTAGCTTACGATAGAGCTGCGTATAAGCTGCGCGGCGATTTCGCCCGGCTTAATTTCCCTAACCTCCGTCACGACGGATCCAACGTCGGCGAGTATCAACCTCTTCAATCCTCAGTCGACGCTAAGCTTGAAGCTATTTGTCAAAACTTAGCCGAGACGCAGAAACAGGGGAAATCAACGAAGAAGTCTTCTTCTTCCCGGAAACGTTCATCAATCGCCGTGAAACAACCGGAGGTTGAGGAAGTAAGATCAGAGGACTATTCTAGCGGCGGATCTTCACCGCCGTTAACGGAGAGCTACGGATCTGGTGGATCTTCGTCACCGTTGTCGGATCTGACGTTTGCTGATACGGAGGAGGAGATTCAGATGCCGTGGAATGAAAACTTTGCGTTGGAGAAGTATCCGTCGTACGAGATTGATTGGGATTCGATTCTTCAGTCTTCGAGTCTTGTAAATTAGTGGATGTCATAGGGGTATTTTGGTATGTTAGAGGTCACTGCGATGGGGTTTTTGGTCATTGCAGGGACTTTTACTATTTAGGGGGTGTTTGTGTTAATATTAATAAGTTGATGTACCTTAATGTATGTTATTATTAGTCTCTGCGTCGGTCGGAGCTGGGTTTTTTTGTCATGCCCGACCGTGCGAGATTTTTATGTACTTTTTTGTTGTTGTTGTTTCCTTGTCTTAAATTAATTAATTTAAAGGTTATTTTTAGTTTAAATCTTAGAGAAAATTTGGAAAAATATTATTTTTCAGTTTTTTTATTTAAAAAATATGTTCTTTTTATTTAGTCTATTTTTAAAAAAATACTGTTATTATTTTATTAAAATACTCTTTTAAAAGTGAATTTTATTTTTAGAAAAAATCAATTTAAACAATAAAATCGAGTATATTTTTTTTGAAAATAAAGATTTTATTTGGAGAAAAAATATAAAGAAATCTTTTTAAAATCCCTTGAATATTTCTTATTAATTGGTTAAAAAAAAAATTACTAAAAAAATCACAACATCTTCTAAAACTTTCGTTTGAATTTCTGGACCATTTTTTTCTAAACTCAATAAGTTTCTAAACAATTCTCTTTTCAGGAGAGAAATAATATTTTTTTATCAAATGGATTTCAAACGAAAATTTTATTCTGTGCTGTTGAAAAATTCATATTTGATTTATGTTGCTTATGTGATCTAATGCTCTGTTTTTTTTATATGTTTTGTTGTAGATAAATATTGAATGCAAAACCTAAGTTAGAGTAATCATGAAAAATCTTGTGTTTTAATTTTTTATGCTTCAAATGGTTATGAGTGGATTTTATTATATAAAATCAATAAAATATCGTTATCTCAAAAACTTTTTTTTAATAATAGTAATTATTATTATTATTTAGAAAATTCGTTTTTATTTATTAAAAATAAATAACTTGTAAATTAAATAAGAGTAAAATTGTCATATCATATATATAAAAATATTGATTTAAGAAGAGGGTATTTTTCAAATAACAAAACATAAATAGGGTAGTTTACAAAAAATCCCTAAATCTTAAATACTGTGTATTAACAAACAAAAAGAAAAGATTAGAAAAATTATTATATTTTGGTTGATACTGAAGTTCAGTTTACGCAAAGGCAAGCACTCTGAAAGTCAATACCTTATGGAGACCATGAAAGGCTAAATTCATTATCACGTCTCGTGTCTTGTCCTCCAATGAAATGATCTGCAAATAATTCTCAAATTGACTACAAAAAGATTTCAAACAATAATAGGAAATTATTCACAGATAATTGAATTCTTTTTTTTCATTTGAGGTCATGTGTGTAGTACGTACAGTGTTAAATCAGACCTATAATATGTTACTGTTTTTTGTAAAACAAAAAAAGCTCAAGTTAAATGGGAAAAAACATTTCGTTTGAATCGGAGATCACACATCATTTTACACTTTTTACGTTGCCATTAAAAGATAGGGATAGTGAAAGGCAAAAGTAAAAAGTTTCTCAGATCTTTGAATATTTTACAGTATTGCAAAATTCCTTAAATGAATCGATCATCCGCATTGTGGCCAGTTTCATACCTAATGGCTAATGCCTAACTGTAAAATCCGTCGAGATTATCCAGTTGCTGATCAAGAAGGTATGGAGAATATAAATCTAAATCAGTTGAATTTACCAATCTCCATTTTCTTCTTAATTGCTCGTTGTCCATGGTATATGAACGAATCTACGATTCCCGATACCGTGAAGATACCTCCAACTATAGCGCAAACATTTGTTAGGAAGTGCAAGAACTCCACATGCTGCTCATGAAATATCACCTAACAACAATCAAAATTATAATGTTTTTTAGAGACGTAGCTTCCATTAGTATTATTAACACAATACCAAAATAAAATAAAATAAACAGACCTTAATTGGTGAAAGATCATAGTAGAAGAAAACACCAGGCGGGGATTGCATGCGACCTGCTTCAGCGTTCTGGAAATGTTCTGTCACAGAGAACTGCCAAAAACAAAACCCATATGTTACATTTTACAAAATGAAAATGTTAACATGTTTAAACAGAGATTTGGAGATTGTGGTTTTACCTGGTTTGACTGAATAGTATTATCGTGAACATCAGTGTATATGCTTGGTACCACCTACAATTCCAAGCCACATTCCATTTCTTTATCACAAAGCTCAACAGTCTCTACTAGTACGCAAAAGCGAAATAAATTGCATTTGTCCACAAGCAAAATATCCTCATACTTCTCTATCAATAAACTGAGCTAATAATAATGAGCCATTAAGGAATCTCACGGATGCCTATTCGAAAATGTTTGACCTAAAATATTGTCTCAGGTGAGTATATTATCTATGGATATAATGTAAAAATGGGGCAAACCTTGATGAAATATTGATACACGCCACTCTGCTTCCCCTGATTCCAATGCACACTGAGAGAACCAATAGAATGTTTCAGAAGATAAGATGATTGCAAAAGCGATAACATGCACGAGTAATGGCTTGGGAATGAAGATTTTACCCGTCGAGAGGGTTCACTACACCGGGGAAAAAGTCCCCAAATGCCAATCTGTTCACCGTGTGGCTAATCTGTGTAGAGATATAACAGAGTCAAGACCCATTTGAAATAATAAGCTTCTAAAGAAGATATTGAAACAAGAATAAAACTTCTCTTACATTGTAGTTGCCTTGCTGGAACAATATCATATCATGAAACTGAAAACCGGATTGATGAAAGCTTTGTCCAGGAATGAAATGAAAGTTCCCAGCAACTTTATTAACTTCCAAGAAACCGTGAACATTACAACCTTCACCTTCTTCGTCTTTGACCTTTTGCACAAAGCCTTCTCTTTTGCACTGCAATGGAAATGAGTAAGAATTATCATATAATTAGATGTGAAGGTATATGAAACGAAAGACCATCTCTTTAGATATATCCAAGTTAACACCAATAAGGCGTCGCTACTTTCTTCAAACTAAGTAACAAGACAAGCCCAATTTTATTGATATTAAAGGTATGTAAGTATACCTGGTCGATTGATTCAGGGTCTGAGAGCGCCCAACCTTTCTTTCGGTAAGCTTCACGAACTTCCTCACATGAATTACAACAAGTATCATCCGTCTGTAAAGTGTAAGAAAGGACAACCACAACATGTAAAGAAGATTAAAAAAAAATTCACCACCATAGAAGAAACTCAAATGTAAAATAACTGAATCAACACTAACGAACTCTATTGAAGATTTTCTAAAATAACTGAAACTCGAATATAGCATGTAGGAGAATATTATTTGATTGATTTAGGGAAGCTTACAGCTTCAGCTCCAAAACAGGAACCACAGTATGTTTCATTGTGCTCCAACCTTCCACCATGTTTTTGTAAAGGTTTTTCAATCTGAGGATAAACAATAACAATAGGGAATTAGAGACATAAAGAAGCAAATAATACAGAACTTCAAAACATTCAATTTCTTAAGACTTCTTGCAATATGATCAGAGATAGCATCTGAAAATGAAAAAGCTCAAAGTCTTAAAATAACTAACCTTCGTATGGCCAATTCCATCTTGTTTTGCCTCGATTACATTACCAAAAGAGTCTAATCTTCTTTTAATTATATCATGTCGCTGCAATATACAAAACAGGAAGAATCGAAAAAATCAGACAACCTGAACACACATCTCGATTTGAAAAGAAAAAAACGTAATGGAAAAGAAAAATCCACCAGCACATACCACATCAAGGTGCCTCTCTCCACTGATATCCATGGAATCAAGACTAATAATCGAACATTGAAGCGCCGGAAATGTAACATCAAACTGCAAAATAGTATATGATAACTTCATAAACCAGTAATCTTGCTAGCAACTCATAGTAAGTAAGCAAATGAACAAAATTTACATTAATGCGTAGCTTTTCTCCCCTTGATGTATCAACACGGAGCTGAGTCTCAGTAACAGGATGGATATAAAGCTCTAAAACCACAAATCCCACAAAAAAAATATTCGAAATTAAGCATCATAAACAATGATGAATATCACAATTGAACTAGATCATTGTTTCATATAAGCAAAACCCACAAGAAAAAAACAAAACTTTAGAGCTCGAATCCTACAAAGCATGGACCTTTAAGCTTAAAAATGGATCGAAAAATGAAAATGAACTTACGAAGCTCGGAGAAGAAGAGAATTAGCATGACGATAGAAGAGAAAAGGGTGATAACACCACCAGAAAGAGTACGCCTGTAAAAATCTTCATTGATTTTAGGGTAAGCGTCCAGATTCCTCAATCTGTTCATCATGCCGACTTATTCCCCCTTGCCTCGAGCTTAGGGTTTCGATTTAGTTTGAAATTTTTGGACTGATTCAACGGAGGAAGGAGATGATTCAACGGCTAATCACCTGACCTCTTATTGACCTGAGGATCTCTCTTTCTTCTATTCTATTTTCTCGGACGTTTCTTCTGCTTTTCCCTCAAAATCTATATTTTCAGCAGAGAGAATTACGGACGACGCCGATTCTACGATCTTAATACGCAGTCGTATAGTGTATTCGTATTTAGCGCTTTTTTTTTTTTTAATGTTTTTGGTTTGGGATTTGGGCTCTAATTGTCATTATGGGCCCATGTGATTTATATGTCCAATTATGTTCATATATAATAATAAGTGACAGTGAGGGAAAATGCAGGTGAATCAAATCGCTCTCTAAATCAAAGAACGAGCTGTTTCAAAACCGAATTCGTTAGAGTTTACCAATTCACCAATCTCAGGGTGATGGTAACAAACACTGAGATTACCGATGACTCGAATGGCGGAGAGCCAAAGATACCTAAAAAACTCGAGAAGCAACCTCAAGATGAAGGAGAAGACGATTACTTCCGCTATCTGGCTGAGTTTAGTTCAGCAAACAAGTGTCGCACTCACTTCTTCGAGCTTCAACAAAACGTGTTCTCACTTAGGCTTCACTGAACATCTCACGGCGATGGTAACCATCTCTGAAAGTCCCGACGACTCTAATGGCGGAGAGCCAAGCAAGAAATCTCAAGATTACGGAGAAGAGATTGGAAACGAGAATCTGAAAGAATAAGTAGTGAATAAAAACAAGATCTGTAAAGAATAAGAAGAGGCAGGGCCGGCCCTGAGATAAGGCTTTAGGCGCCAACATATATTATGAAGTTTAGGGGCATCATCTTAAAAAAAAACGGATGTGGTGTAGTGGTTTGAGTAGCATCCCCTTGCTTGAAAGGGTACAAGATTGAATCTCATACATGCAATTATTCTTATTTTTTTAATAAGTGTTTATTAATCGATCAAAAAATATTTCTTTACTTTAGGCCCAATAGTATCACGGGCCGGTTTTGAGAAGAGGTGAATGAAAACGAGAAGCCTCAAGAAAAGGAGGACGAAGAAGCAGATAATCAATCCGGAAACTCTCAAGAAGAAGAAGACGACAATCAAAATGCAACACGGTAACTCAAATCTCCCATTACTTCCGTCGCCTGATTGCTTCGTCGAACTTCTACAGAACTCGTTCGCTCTTAGGCGTCACCGAACCTGTTCTTGATGCCTCAGTCACATTCCACCTTTGTAAAATATCAAAAATCAAAAGACGCTTAAATGTGTGGGTTATTGTATAATTTCAGACAAATTGATGTGAATTGTTAAACTAAAGAAGTAAAGGCCCCTACATTTCTGATATCCATTTCTTAAATCTTCGCATTTGATTTCCATAACGAGTATCTCATGTCCATTGTTGGTCCAACGATATCGATGGCCATAAGCGAGATTAAATCAACTTTTCTGATATAATATAACATTTTCAACTTCAAAAATACTGAAATATGTTTGTTTATAAAGTAACTTGATGAGATATAATTGTTTCAATATAATATTATTAAAAATAAATAAATATCATGATGAGTAGCCATAATATTTAAACAAATATATCATATAATATATACTTTTTACTAAATAGAGATATGTTTATCTACCATTTGTTTTCCATGATTTAGCATAAAATATAACATCAAGTTACTTTATGATAAATTAGGTTAAAAAATACTGAAAATATGTTTCTCTTTCTCCTCATTTTAAATTAAAAATTTAATAAAACAAATGTTTAGTCTTTAAGATTATATTAATTATGTGGTATAAACAATAAAACTGTATAATAAAAACAAAAAAGTTCAATTTAAATTAAAAATAACTAAACAAAATTTTATATATATTTAGTTATAAAATAATACATATTTTATTATATTAATGTTAGACTCATACAACACAAAAGATATTCCTTAATATATAATATTTTAATCATCGTCTATATCATCATTACCATGATAAACTAAAACGTCATTTCATGTGTTTGCTTTCTCAAAGAAAAATTATGCAGTCCTATATTGCAGTGCATAAATGATATTTTTCTTAAAACATGAATTTGATTATGATACGTGCAGAAAGCAAAGTCTTGTGATGCATATTGGTCGTGTATATACCTTAAGTGGTGGATTCTTGGAACTTTGATTAAATTTTTTTTTGAAAATTTAATTTAAATTTGTGTTTATGTAAATAAAAGTGTAGATTTTTTTCCAAAGAAGCATAATACCAAAAAAAAAGGAGAGGAATCGTCCTTAATGAGTTAATTCCTCATGCATGAACATTTTAACAGTAACACAATTGGAAACTCCATTTTCATAGGTAAATCCTATATATATATATATACATATCCAAAAAAATGACAGGTTTTCAATTTATATACTCTCATTTACTAAATTAAGATTTCAATATCAATATTCCCAAGATATGAATTTAAACTACCAAATTCTTTACTTTATAAGATTCGGTTTCCAGTATTTAAAGAATATAGTTATGAAATCATCTTATATATGCGCATGCCATCGTGAGGTTTAAGGTTAGCTAGCTTTTAATTATATCCTGTTAAAACAAAAACAAAAATTGTTTATATACGTGCACAAAAAGTTTGTGCGACTGCTAAGAAAAGACCGAGTTACTCTTACATCTCTCAGATTGCCGACAGGAACATTATGGATGTTGCCGGAAAGATCGAGACTTTGATCGATTCATTAAGGGATTTGTCTCCGACACGTATAAGATCTTCTTCTGATGAAGAACATGTATCCAATAACGATAGCGAGAGAAGCTCTTGGATTGTACGTTACTACAATTTATAATTCATTTTTCTAGCATGTATTTAGAACCTATTTATATTAGATATGATATGTTGGATTATCGTACAACTATATATACTCTGGTGTATTCTTTTTATCAAGAACAAATCATTAGATTTAGATTGAGCTTCTTTAAAATTATCAGTAAAAAATGATATTTTGTTATGTTTTTGGATTTAGGCTCATCATCCGTCAGCTTTGGATATGTTCGACAAAATCATGAGTGACGCACAAGGCAAACAAATTATCATGTTTCTTGATTACGACGGAACTCTCTCACTAATCACTGAAGATCATGACAAAGCTTACATAACTGACGAGGTTTTTCTTGATCTTTTTTCAATGTTATGATCCATCTTTTGGCCCTTTTTTCAATGCTATGTTACATAACTGAAAATTGTATATTTAACAGATGCGAGAAGTTGTAAAGGAAGTCGCTATATATTTCAAGACAGCGATGATCAGCGGTAGAAGCACAGAAAAAGTAAATACCATCAATTAATATATTCGACAATATTTGATTTTGCTATATGTATATGTGTATAGTAAATATAATAAGTTTTTTTCAGGTTCAGAGTTTTGTGAAACTCAACGGAACTCATTATGCCGGGAGCCATGGCATGGATATTAAGGGTCCGACAAATACCGATCAGGTATTTTTTGTTGTCTATATATATGTTTCCAAAATATTGAGAGAGAAAATTTGTTGCAAGATTTTTTTTGATTAATGTGATCATCATTGTAGAGTAACCAAGAAGTCATGTTTCAACCTGCAAGTGACTATTTACCGATGATCGACGAGGTTCATTTTGTAGTTTCTTAATCTTTGAAGTGTTTTAATTATACCGAACTGTGACGAACTAAGGACTATAATTTAATTTGTTTATTATACAATTTTCAGGTTGTTAAGATTTTACAGGAAAAGACAAAGTCTATCCCTGGAGCTACGGTGGAGCACAACAAGTTTTGTCTTACCGTACATTTCCGTCGCGTTGATGAAAGGGTAAAATTAGAAGACTTAAAGATTATGGTCTAAGACGACATTTAGCCAAATGCTATTTTTATGAAGGAATAGGGAAAAAAACAACCACACCTTCAAGAACAAGGATTTTTTTGCCTTTTTATAACATTTATTTCGTTAAGGTTGTTTTCATGAATATTATCAATTTAAACGGACTAATGATTTAAAACCAAATTTGTGCTTCACAGGGATGGGCTGCTTTAGCCGAGCAAGTGAAATTGGTTCTCATTAATTATCCGGAATTGAGATTGACACAAGGCAGAAAGGTAATTTCTGGTTATTTACAAAAGCTAATCAAATGTTAATATGATCTTTAATTGATTAGTTTATCATCCATTTGGTAAATCAGGTGTTAGAACTCCGACCTTCCATTAAATGGGATAAGGGAAAGGCTCTTGAGTTTTTGCTTAACTCATTAGGTGTGACTTCTCCTCTTTTTTCTTCTCCCTTGAGATTTGACTTTCATAATTCATAAAATCATAGCTTTGAGAATGCTATTTAAATCCGTTGATTTGACAATATATGTTTGGTTAATTGGTTGATCTAAAATAGGTATTGCAGAATCTAAAAATGTTTTACCGGTTTACATCGGGGATGACCGTACCGATGAAGATGCATTTAAGGTACGTTGAACCAAATCATGTGTGATTTTTTTCTTTATATGCTCAATCTATATTTTATTTCAGTTGGGATTTTTTTTATGTTAAATATTAAACATAGTTTATCTAGTATATATATATGTATTGGTTTCGGGTTGAATCTAGTTTTTTTCAACTAAATACTAATAATTTTAAAAAATCATTTTAATTTTGATTTATCTGTTGTTACTTTTAATCTGTTAGATTTGGATTCTGGTTTGGTTTATGTTTATAGGAAAAAACAAAATCATTTTAACCAAACTCAAGACTCACCAGTTCGATTTCTTTGTTAAATACATATAGATCCTGTTTATATTGGTCATGATGCTACACAATATAAATGTACATATAAACATCTATACCATCATCTAGATCCGGTTTATACATAGTAAACACCTTACCATAATCTAATTACAATTTTCTCAAATAAAACGTAGTATTGACGCCATAAACATATCTAATAGGTTTTATGTGAAAGGGGACAAGGTTTTGGGATTGTCGTCTCAAAAACTATAAAGGAAACCTATGCCTCCTACTCTCTTCAAGACCCATCTCAGGTACTATATTCTTTTATGAAAAAAAAATGTATTAGTTGAATATTAGTATATATTTTAGTCACAGGCTAATTATACTAACTGCAACGATATAATGTGCGATGCAGGTAAAAGAATTTCTGAAGCGTTTGGTAAAGTGGAAGAAACAAACACTTGAAGAAAAAAAAAAAAGTGATTCATAAGTTAGATTGAGTTTCGTGTTCTCATAGCCGGTCCTGTAATATATTATATATGGGACTATTAGCAAAATAAAAATGGAGAGCTAAACTTTTAGATTATAAATTATTTTGTCAATGAATAATACTAAAAATATTAAATTCGTCATTGATACATACTTTTAAAAATATTTATGAATATGTTTACACAATTTTATATAAATATTTCTGGGGTTCATCTGTTTTATTAAATTAAATTTTCTTTACAATAAACAAAGCTGTGTTTGATCATTCGTGTTCAATATATTAATGGCATTTTTCTGGTAAAAAAAACAATAGGAAATAGTATCCAGCCGTGCGTTTCAAACAAAATATGAATCATTGAATCATTAGAAATGTATACTGCAATAAGCTAATGATTAAATTCGTCTTAATCTATACTTCTATAGTTTAGTCGTTGTCAAGCGTGAGTTGTACCGTAACTAAATTAGTACTTATTCCTATCCACTTTCTATAAATTACTTATATTACATTTTAAAATGTTGGGGTTGATATTATTTATTAACTGCCAAACTTTTTAAAAAGCATTTTTAATATATTTTAAATTAAGGGACCTACAAATTTTTTTCTTTAAAATTCCTGAATAGCAGGGAATCAAAATTAAAATAGTGTCCACAGAATGTATTATTTTTTTCCTAGTCAAGCATATTCCATCGTTTAAAACCAATTAGAAAACTTGAATTCAACGAACTCCTTTGATTTAAATATTGCGTCTGGGATATTATACTCAGTTGAAAGAATCTTTTATTTAATATACCATTTTGGATCATTCTATTCTAATTCTATCTTATGACAAAACAAAAATTTGTAGAAAGCCCAATATTTTTGGTATTTAACCTGTTATCAAAAGCTAAGAAGAGAAGCCACAAATAGGAATCAGCATATAGTAAAACTCAGTCATCAACCACATAACCTTGATACTAAACCACCACCACTAGCTAGACCATCGTCATTAGACCACCACCACCATTTGATTAATTATTTTAACAATAAACCGAAAGTGATATAATAAACATTTTTGGGCATTGTTAATTATCAGTGATAATGAACTTTCGAAAGAAAACTAAATTTCAATAAATATACTAACATATAGTAACATTCAAATAAAACTTTTAAAATGTGTATAATATATAATATACTAAATTTCAATGCGCGACTCCGGGACCATTGCAATTTTTTAATGCTGAGAAATTTCCTAATTAAAGAAAAAGGGAATGTCCTCATTGATTCTATATTTATATGTGTATGTATTGATAATTATATATATATAGTGTGTGTGACCCTTCCGAATGCCAAAAAGTTAAAAATTTGCATTCATCGTACATATCAGTATGTTATATATGATGTATTTAGACTTATAAATGGTAGTAATAATGAGTCTAGTGGAATTATATTATCATAGATTTTCATTAATGACGATCTTATTGATAACAAATAAAGAAGATTACTCGTAGACCTAGATGACGTTAGCTGAAAAAAATGAGCTGACGGACAAATTACCAGGAAATTAACTAAACCGATGGAAGAAGTTGTAAATTGTAATAAAGAACTTTTTAATATCTCCATAAAGCCAATTAGCAAGTTCACCCATCTTAAAATTCATCATAAATCATAATTAAATTTGCATGATCAATTTGTCCCCCCAATCTTACAAAATTAGACATAAACTTGTTATTAATATATTTTGAGATTTTTTTTTGGGTTAAAGGCAATAATATAATGCGTTAGTAAATTGACAATTTGACATTTTTTTTTTTTAAATAAGAATGTGTGTATAATAAGATTCTAGTTTTATGATTCTTCTTGGAATTTCCGGTAATGGATCGTGATAAACAATGTTAAAGCAGCGTGAAGCGTCGATCAAGAAGAACGCTTCTAGACCGTCCGATGCCTCCTTTTGAAAACATCAAACAAGCAAAAAAAACAAAACCCCCGAATTTTATAATTAGCTTTATCCAATTAAAATACGTTTAACAGACGGCAACGGGTCCTACATGCCGGAAAAATGAATTTTTACTTTGGGTTTTTTTTTTTTTTTTTTCATTTTTGGCTTCTTCTCGCTTTCCTTATTTAAACTCTTCCGTTACACTCTCCAAACTCTTAAGCATAATACAAAGAAACTGAAGATAACAAAACACATAAAGAGAAACAAAGAAACTCTCGCTTTCATTTATAAAGATGGACGTTTTTGATGGTCTTCCAGATCCGATCGTCGTCAACATCTTAAACAAAGTCGGTGACGTCAGAACTCTACTTCGTTGTAGTTCTCTCTCAAAACGTTTCAACTCTCTTGTTCCTCGGTCTGAGTCACTCCTCCTCCAATTCGAACATCCCGAGTCCGATACTCCCGTCGTCTGCAGCGTTTTTCGATCTTTATTCAACTCCTTACACGGTCTCTTCTCTCTTTTCTCTAAACCGGCTAAACCGATCTCAACCACATCTCTCTCTCCGAATATCCCCTCCAAGATTCTCTCCCGGTTTGAAAAGATCCGGAGTTTGGACGTGGAGCTTCCCGCCGGCAATTTCAAGCTTGAGAAAGGTGCTGCCGTTAAGTGGAAAGCTGAGTTTGGGAAAACTCTAAAGAGTTGCGTCGTCGTTGCGTTTCGTTCCGCCGCCACCGTGTCTCCTCCTGTTAACGAGTGTTCATCCACCGTAGATGGTGAGTCCGACGCAGAGTTCGTGACTGGACTGAAGACGCGCGTGGTGTGGACGATAAGCGCGTTGATGGCTGCTTCGTCTCGTCATTATCTGATGACAGATGTCGTGAAGGAGCATGAGGAGATGGAGAGTTTGGTTATGCGTGACAGAGAAGGAGAAGGGGTGGTGGTGATGCAAACGGAGGGGTTAAGAGAGTTTAGGAAGACGGAGGCGCGTGGGGAAGACGAGGAACGCGTGGAGAAAAATCGGAGGAGTGTTGTCCCGAGCGTGAGGATGAGTATGAGACACGCGCCGTTGCTTAAGCTTAAGAGTGGTATATGTTTAGAATCCGCAACGCTTGTGATAGTCCGGCCGAGCGGAGCTGATACTGGCGGAGATGATGCTGACCTGGCGACGGAGGCTTTTGCCGGAGATTGTATGTACGGTGAAGCGGTCGTCGCTTTGTTAAAGCGCAAGAAGAACGCTTTAGAAATGAATTCATTTTAAAATTGTTGGGGCTCATAATGGGCCTTGTGGATGCTTGTAACAAATATTTTATCTTTTATTTGCACGTGTGCGACCATTTTTATATGTTACGATGTACAAAGTTGGCTTTTTTACTTGACTTGGCGTACCAATTTGGTCAATCTTTCGAAGCATATGGCATGAATGGTACTGAAAAACGTCAGAAGTTTACTAAGAACAAACAACAAAAAAACGCCAAACTAATCCATGTGTATATCATATGATCAGGTTAGGTTATATAACTAAAAGTCATTAAACCGATTGAAAACTGCAAGAATCTACTAGCATTTTTTCATACTTCATACGCCAAAATATACATGGTTATCATTTAAAGCCAATATGTTACTGTATATTCTCCAAGGGAGTTCAAGAAGGATATAATAAAATAAAATATATGTTACTTTATATTCAACTCAACATCATAATCTATAATTGATAAGAACGCATATATATTTGAATAGTAGAGTTTGAACCGGCATTAAAAAGAGAAGTGTGATTTGTTGAACCTAAAACATTTTTATGTTTTTAAGATTTTTATTTGTATTTTGGACCAACATATTATGAATTTATGATATAATCTTATATTTGGAACTGAAATAGGCAAATAACCTAAATCCCACGAGCTCAATTTGAAAGACCATACTAGATTGTTCTGATATCCAATTTAAAGACTTTTTACAACGTAGTTTCAGTAATTTTTGTCCTTTAAATTTTTAAAATGACGGCATTAAATCATGATTCCGTTAAATTACATGATTAATAGAATGTGAAATTATTATGCTATTTGATATATAGGCTACCAAACAAAATTATTGTTTGGACGTTGAAAAAACCATACATAACATAACTATTGTTTTTTTCCGCCGCTCAACATCATTACCTTCTTCTTCTTAAAACTTTGAGCAGTGGCATATATATGAAATAATAAAAATAGATTTAGATTCCTCTTCTTTAAGGAATAAAAAAATCGATAAATAATTGATTCTGATATCATTAGAAGCACCTAATCAAATCGTGTAATCATTGTTGTAGCCATTGAGTAGCATCATGACCAAAAGGACGTTGATTAGTCACTGACATACTAAATAAATCACGTTATTATACATTTTAAATGCTGCGGAAATATATAATCGTGGGGTTTGTACGATCGAAGACGTGGTCCATACATTTAACATGATCCTCAAGAAGATGTAGGTCTCTGAAACGAATATAACAGATGAATGTCTCTTATACTATTAATTAAGCAAGCTTTAATAGTGCGGAGTTTAGCTCAACTATAGCCCATAGGTACGAATGATGACTAAATCAAAACATTAAACTACAAGTGTTTTCTTTAGGCATAACATTCTATGCATGTTAAAAGTATTTGGGACATTCTTTTTAGTTTGGTTTTCCTATTAGATAAAATATGTTAAACCATTTCTTATCCTTCTTGTAGTTGAGTTTTGATAAACTTAAGTCTCTTTTGGTTCCAAGCGGGTCTGAATTCAATTTAGTTTGCAACAACAAGAGATTCAAGTCGAATTGAATACGAAGCTTATTCATCAATTTCAGCACACTTCCTTCTTCTTCTTTTTTTTTCTTTTTTTTTTCCATTCACTTAATCTGGAAAAGAGAAACCTTTAAAGTTTTCCAACTATATGGCTACTTGATTATCAGCCATCACCAATGTCACATTCGTATCCATCTTTTGAACGTTAACATTCTATTATAACAAAAATAGCTTGCCAAGAAGAAATCATGAAAACAAATTTTTGGAAAATAAACATGAATTGACAAAATTCTTTTTCACGGATCGCTAAATATATTAGTAGAATTTTGATGGTTAATCATTGACCATCAATATTAAACATGGTTGATGATGCTTGATAGTAGTATCAATCAAAACCACATAATGATTAACAATTCACTTTTAATATTTTATTTTCTAAAATTACTTTTAATTATTTTAATTCAAAAGAAAGTATTATTTTCCCTCAAAAGCTAAAGCTAGCGAAGCTGTCAGCACAAAGGCTAAATAAACAAAATTTTAAGTAAAGGAAGAAGACGAAAACAATTTTAAAACCAGTAGAACAAAAAAGCTAAGCCACCTTCTTCGAGATCGATCCTTATATATCAAAGAAACAATCATAGAAGAAAGAATCAAACTGAAAAAAAAAAACAAAAGAGATGATCAAAGGAGGTGGAGGTAAATCTTCTGGTTACTCAGCAGATTTAATGGTTTGTTTCCCAACAAGAACCCATTTGTCTTTACCTTCTAAATCCATTTGTAGTCCTTCTCATTCCTTTAACCGCCGTCAAAATGCTCCTATCCACCGTCGAAGCCTCAGTAAGCTCTCTAGCAGCGGCGGAGTCCGTCAGAATCGCCGTGAGGAGATAGTAGAAGAACCTACGTCGCCGAAAGTCACGTGTGCTGGTCAGATCAAAGTCCGTCCAAGCAAACGCGGAGGAGGAAGCAAGAATTGGCAGTCGTTAATGGCGGAGATTGAGGGGATACATAGAAGCAAGTCGGAGAGCAAGTTCTTTGGGATCAAGAAAGATGTTATGGGGTTCTTGAATTGTCTTAGAGATCTCCGGTTTGATTTCCGGTGTTTCGGTGCGTTTCCTCCGGTTGATTTAATCTCAGATGATGAAGAAGAAGAAGAAGAGGAAGAGGAAGATGAAGATGAAAGTTCAGAGACAGCTTTCTCGAAATGGTTTATGGTTCTACATGAAAAACAGAACAATGAAGGATGTGTTGATGAAAAGGAAAACGCGTTTTCGGATGTGGAAACTGCGGTTCCGCCGCCAAACGCGTTGTTGTTAATGCGGTGTAGATCTGCGCCGGTGAAGAATTGGTTAGAGATAGAAGAAGAGAAGAAGAAAGGGGAAACAGAGGAAGATAATGAAAACGTTAAAAAACAGAGCAGAGAAGAAGAAGGAGAAGAAGAGGTAGTGAGGAAGAAGAAAGATCTGAGATCATTGATGGAAGAAGAGAAGAATATGAATATGGTAGTGATGAGTTACGACACAAACTATTACAAACTCTCTTCGGACATCGCTAAAGAAACTTGGGTTGTCGGTGGAATTCAAGATCCTCTGTTTCGAAGTCGAAGCTGGAAGAAATAATATTTGCTCTTGATCAGTTAATCCCTTTTGTAAAATTAATTAACACTTGTGAATCCTTAAGTAAGTTTTTTCTTGTAATAATAATAATATTATTGTGAAAGAATATTTGTGTCTTGTGTGTGTTTTAGTCTGTAAACTTGTAACAAAGACACTACACTTATAAAATATTACATACGACTTGGATTTTGTTATAATCGGATAACACAATTCATCATTTCAATGAAATCATCTGATTATTATGACTATGAACCTCGTTCAAACCCAATTCAGAGAACATAGTAATTGGAGGCTTCATCTATGGCCCAACTCCAAAGTATGATTGGTTAATGAGCCATTGATATGCCTGAAGCCCATCTATAGTAGCTCAAATACAAAATCAGATTACGTAAGAAGTTAAGAACGAGACACTAATCGAAGCAATCAAGGAAACATAATAAGCTTTTAGTACTTGAAGTTGACGAGGAAAGCAACATATACTTTGGAATTTGGATGGTGACGACGCGAAGAGAGGAAATTGCGAGGAAGCAACTAAAAAAGGAAGCCAAAGTAAGCAGCTACGCGTCAAAAGTGGTCAAAATATTTGGAAAGCTCTTGTGTCAGAAGCTATCGTTTTCGTGGCCTTTCCTAATTTGGAAACCAAATTAATGATATTCCAAGTCATGCTTATGGCTTGACTCAGATTATACTCACAAGAAATAGAAACTTATTGACTAATTAGGGCCAATTTCTAGAGCCTATAATCAGCCTTTTTTAAAAAAAGGAATTACGCGGTCTGTCTAATAGAATCGATGATTATATAATTTCACACGCTATAGGTTTTTTTTTCAGTTCATTTCAAGAACTGACCCGTAAAAAAATGACATGAACCATAAGTGTGTGAAACTTATTGACGAGGGATCAAATTATAAATTGTTTGTTTTCTTTCTATAAATTCAAGAGAGAGCTAGTTATAGTTACCAAAGCAATCAGTAACAAAACATATATAAAATTATCTACATCCTCAAACCAAGATCTAATCCTAAATTCAATCTTATGTATAGACTCATCAGGTATGCTCGTGTTTACATTTTTATTCATTAGAAACTAGATATGATTGTGGGTTTATGAAATTATAACCTTTTCATTTTATAGGCCATGGATGCCAAATCTCTATATAAAATTTATAAATAGACAATCATCCTACACTCCTTGATCATTTTTATCGGCTACATGCAAAAGCACTAAAACATACTTATAAAAGTAGAGAGCGTTTGTAATATCTCATCAATAACATAAGTTATCTCCGAAGATATAAACGTAGGTTAGTAGTGCACTCAAATTTGTGTGAGGGAAAAAAATATAGTTCTGGAGAGGTTTTTTTGTGCTTATCTCGTTTAGTATTTTTTAAGAGAATAAAACCTTGTTTGACTAATTTTCATTAATCATTTTTTTATAGTAAAAGTAGTTACGATTTTGAAAATCTAACAATGCTGGTTTGAATAATAAAAAGTTAAGAAACGATACTCTTTTTTCTACAACATATATCTTAAAAGAATTTTATTACGTTAACTGATGTGAAAAACGAAAGTTTTATTTGGAGAATGATTATTTGAAAAATATTTGGATAAAAAGAATAATTAACAAATGCTAAACTTTTATATATCTGAAGTCATTTTGATTTTTTATTAGGGTAATAATATTAAAATGAAATATAGTATTATATCTATTTTTTTTTGTTGTTGTCTAGCTATTACATCATGATTCATGGTCATACATATTTGATCTAATCCTATTACAAACGATGATCAATTAATTGAATCTATTAATTAATTAATTCCGGGTTCTCATTCTACATGTTTATTCCATTTATTTTTATTTAATTGAAAACGTTCACCAATATCCTAACGAAAAACCTATCAATAATCCCAATTTTTTTGAGTAATCTGTTTTAGATCGATATATCATATTATGCCAAAAATAGTAATTAACAGTGAGAAAATATAGCACAATTAATCGCATTCTCTATTAAATTCAGTTGACTTATTATTAATTAAAAAATTACGAAAACGTCTTTCTTAATCGCTTACTAAAGAACAACAAAATTACTTCACCAAAAAAAAAAAAAGAACAACAAAATTAAAAAAATAAACTTGTGAAACAAACCTTTACACTCCCTTTCTTCTCCTTGCTCTCTCCCTTTCTCTAGTTAGTGAGCTCGTCTCCCATAAAACACCATGAAAACAAATCACAAAACCTAACATTGTCACTGATGAAATATTAAATTTTGTCTCTTTTTGTTGTTACTGTACAATTGTGATGTGTGAGCCTTTTAGATTCTGTTAAAGTTCCAACCTTTGATCTGTTTTCTCCTAACTCTGTGTGATTTTTTAGAAACAGAGATGATGATGAGAAGTGAATTTGGAGACTCTCCTTCGTCTTTGTATCTTTCACGTTCTCCTTCTTCTCCTCTACAAACCCAATCACATTCATATCATCACTCTCCCAACAACTTGTATCGTCATCACAATCTCTTTCCCGGTGACTCATCCTCATCTTCGAGTAGGTTCTGTTTCCGATCTCCATCTGATAACTCTATTTCCAGTTACTTCTCAAATGGGTTGTGTTCTTCCGAAGACGGTTCGTCTCAGTTCGCTTCTCCTCCATTCGATAATATGATGACAAAGTACAATCATACTGGTGATGATTCGAGTCTTTCCGAAAGTTTCAATCTTTTGAACATCGGAGAAGTAGAAGAAGACAAAACTCGTCATCACCAGAATAAACAGAGCAATTTCGGAAACTACGAAGCTAGTGGATTTCGATATGGAGCTTCCTCTGTTTTTGGCTTTGATCAACCTCCTCTGTTCTCAAATCAAAAGGATCGAATTTCAAATTACAGAGAGACACTTAGTCCTTACATGAACAATTACTCTGTTCCATCAATGTTTCATCGAAAAAGCGGAGTTGGAGCATTGTTTGATCATCAAGGCAGTAACAGTAACACGCATATGAGTCTTTCTAAAGTATGTGAGATTCAAGGATGTGTTTACTTGATGGCTAAAGATCAACATGGATGCAGATTATTACAGAGGATCTTTGAAGATGGAAGTGCTTTAGATGCTATGATCATATTCAATGAAGTGATTCCTCATGTTGTTGAGCTTATGATGGATCCTTTTGGGAATTACTTGATGCAGAAGCTATTAGATGTTTGTAATGAAGAACAAAAAACACAGATCGTTCTCATGGTCACTTCAGAACCTGGTCAGCTTATTCGTATATCCCTCAACGCTTATGGGTAAGGAGACTTCTGTATAATGCTGTTGTTTACCTTATAATCAATTTTGATGTTAAGCTAATGTTTGTTTTGTGTGTTTAAGTACTCGAGTTGTTCAGAGATTAGTGGAATCGATTGATACAAGGAAGCAGATTTCTCTGGTGAAATCAGCTTTGAGACCTGGATTTCTAAATCTCATTAGGGATTTAAATGGGAATCATGTAATCCAACGTTGCTTGCAATGCCTTAATACAGAAGATAACGAGGTAAAAAAACAAAGATCTTTCCTTTATCACACTTAGGTTAATCATAAGATAAATACTGATATAATCACTCTTTATAGTTCATCTTTAACGATGCAACAAAGTTCTGTATCGATATCGCGACACATCGACATGGATGTTGTGTGTTACAAAAGTGCATTTCTTATTCCAATGGACAACAAAGAGAGAAGCTTGTAACTGAAATCTCAAGAAACAGTCTCTTCCTTGCTCAAGACCCTTACGGGTATAATAAACTTACAATCTCATGAAAAGTGACATATCAACGTGAGATTTTATTCTAAACAACTCTTTGTTTCTTGATCAAATGCAGTAACTACGCAGTCCAATATGTTCTAGAGCTGAGAGATTTTCCTGCGATTG
>CM051362.1:24371341-24396341 GCA_028015245.1 Cardamine occulta | reverse complement strand
AGAAAAGGGTGAAATTGGAGGACCTGTGGAAAATGTGGAGGTTGTGTTTTACGACAGAGGAATGAGACAATGGAAGTTTAGGTATTGTTACTGGGGAAGTAGCCAAAGCTTTGTCTTCACCAGAGGATGGAACGGTTTCGTGAAGGAGAAGAAAGTAAAGGAGAAAGATGTTATAGCCTTTTACACATGTGAAGTCCCGGACAATGTGAAGATATTAGAAGTTCAAAGCAGGAACTTCTTGATGATCGATGTTCATTACTTTTCAGACAATGGTTTTGTGGTCCCTGAGGAAGTAAACAAGATGATGGTTCATGACAGTTGTGATGAAGAAGTGACAACAGAAAACTTCTTTAGCTCCAAGTTAGAAGATGAAAAAGCCAAATCAGATGAGAAGAACAAAGGAGGGTTTATGCTTTTTGGTGTTAGGATCCAAGTCCAGTAGCTACTTTGTTCAAAGGGATCTTTATAAAAACTTAACTAGAGTTTTTGTTTTTTTTTGTTTTTTTAGATTTCATATTGTATTCTTTTGAATTGCAACCTTTTTAAAGATTAGTAACTAATATAATACTTTACTGATTCAGTGGGAAACAATTCTATTTAAATCAAATCATCTGATCATTAGTTTTTAATCAGAGTAAGAGAAGAAGGCTTTAGATCATTCTCTGGGTAGCTTCCGTTGCAAAGAAGCCTCACTTTGGCTTTGTGGTTTGGATCCCATTCCTCGTCATGCTTTTCGTTGAAGTTAGCTTATAGACCAAAACCCGAAACACATAAAAATAATGATTAGTGACTTAGGAGAGTTTGAATATTTTTGTTCTGTTTCTCACTGTTCTTTTGTCTCTGAGAGTTTGAGTGGTTTTCATACCTTGATAGCCTCAAGAATTTTGCTGAAATCGAGCTTGTCATCGTTCTTGAATTAGATATAAAAAAGGTCAGAGTTTTAACTAAGAGAGAAACTATTTTGACTAAGGATTCTTATTACCGCTCAAGACAGGATTTTCCCTTTACAATGAAGTAAGATACTTTTACTTTTTCAAGACCACTAACTCAATCGAGTCAACATCATGAGAATTACCATAAGCTGTGCCTTGTTCTGCTCGAGACGTCGTTAAGTCCATTCTTGACAACAATAGGCTTCAGATGGTTTTCCTTGAGCCTTGTTAAGAAATAACTCTTTCTTTGCGGTTTTGTCATTCCAAGGACTCTTGAACAGACTTGTTGCTACAATTACAAAGACAGGACAATGTTAAGCAACTAAAGAAACATTATTAAAACAGAACAGATAGATTCCTATAACCAAGAATGATAGTTTAATCATGAAAATACCTTGAGAGAGTTACCAAGATTCTTATCAAAAGTCCAATGATACCGAATTGCTTTGGTCGTCTCTCAAACAATGGATTCGTGACTTTGTCCTGAAAACATCACGAATGATATAAAAGAATCTCCCAAAAAGTTTGAAACTTTGACAAAGAGTAAGAAAAAGTTAAGAGCTTGCAGACTTCTTCTTGGTAAATGAAAATGTCAAAAACAAGCATAATTCACTAACTTATGCTTGTTTTTGGATACAAAATCGTTAAATTCAATAGGTTAAAGGTTTAAATTGCATAGATGGGAAAAAAATCATTGATTGGTAGAAAAATTATAACTTATAAGTTAGCTGCTTTTAAAAAAATAATTATTTTGAATTAGTTGATTTATATGTTTAGTATATTTTTTTCAATTGCCAAAATCAGCTCTCTTGCCCAACCGTGAGTTCTTCTTATCTAACTTTATTGTCAACTTTTTCAGGCGCATGTGTATATATATGTAAATGCGTGTCGTTTCGGTGGATCCAAATTATAAAAAAAAATATATATATTCCTTTTGTTTCTCTATTCTTTGATAACCAAGAAATTTCTTGGACAAAAGTTCTTTGCTTTCATCGCGTTTTAGCGTTTGGTGTTTAATCTTCATCTGGGTATTCTCAAAAACTCGAACTTTATACCTTAATTTTGTGAAATTTGTAAACTTTGTAGTACCGTTGCTTTGATTGGGATTGTTCTTGTGATGTTGCTTGTGATTTTATAGATCTGATTTGGTTCCATTCAGTTCTTAGTTTGTTTATAAAGTAAAGGAAGATACTTTGATTTTGTTGCTAGATTAGATCGGATCAAGACTCTTCATTCTCGTTTTCTCATTGCTTATTTTCAAGTCTTGTTATTATTCAATTATGTCTCTTTCTTGTGTAAAGATCTTGTTTTTGTTTCTCTTGATATGTTTATTGGTTTAATGAAAATAGCTTTAAGATTCTTGACTAATTGAGTTTTTGGAATGCAAATAGTTTGAGATTATAACATGGAAGGAATCATTGTGAGAAGAGTTATACCATCTGATAACAGTTGCCTCTTCAACGCAATCAGGTAAATAAGCTTTTTTTGAGTCAAGAAGAAGTTTATAGTTAATGTTTTGAAGCTTCTCTTTATTTTTGAGGTTTCTCTTTTACAGTTATGTCATGGACAAGGACAAAAAGAAAGCTCCTGAGCTGAGACAGGTTTCTTCATCTATTTTTGCTTCTTTGATCTGTTAATACTCTCAGCTGCATTCAGTATTTAGCTTCTTTTAGTTTGTAGTTATGAGTTTCATAAGATATTTAAGCTTAGAGGTTAATGATACAGTTCTTTAGTCAATCTTGATGTTGTTAGTATCCAATTCTTGGGTAGATTTATGGAAAGAATGTTCCCATATGAATTGAGTTTTTCCAAGTGACCGGTTTGTGGATTTTCTGATAATAATAAATTTCTCTTGAGACATGAGTTTGGTGCTATTTTTTGCTAAGGTGATAGCCACAACAGTTGCAAGCGATAAGGAGAAGTATAACGAAGCATTTCTAGGGAAGACCAATGAAGAATATTGTGCTTGGATTCTCAATCCAGAGAAGTGGGGAGGTAACTTTGCCTAGATTGTTTAACATTTCCATGATTGCTTAAGTATGGTTTTGAAATGAATTTATTTATACACATATCAGGCGAGATAATATATGTCAGTAATTGTCTCTTGTTCTTGATCTTTCATTGCTAATATCGTCCTTGATGCTTACAGGGTTCATCATTGTGTATTGATAAGTGTCTTTCCATTTTTCTTGTTCTTGTGTAGGTGCGATTGAGCTGTCGATATTAACAGATCATTATGGTCGAGAAATTGGAGCGTATGATATTCAAACTAGTCGATGTGACTTGTATGGACAGGTAATCAACAAATTTTGAACATCCAAATTCTGAAAGGAAAAGTATTTGAAAACAGTAGTCTTCATTTTGCAGACGAAAAACTACAACGAGAGAGTAATGCTCATCTATGATGGTCTTCACTATGATGCCCTTGCTGTAAGTTCATATAGTCTCCATTTGAATCGAGTAACTTAACAACCAAACTGGTTTCTTAATCATTGTTTCTTTGCTGCAATTTTCCAGCTATCTCCATTTGAAGGAGCTGAGGAAGATTTCGATATGACTATATTTCCAGTTGGTAAAGATAGATCCATCGGGTCAATCGAAGGGCTTGTTCTAAATCTGGTAAAGGACCAACAAAGGTAATATATATATATATAAGAGTGAACCATAGTTTTTGTTAGATGTGGGCGTAAGGAAACAAGAATAAGTCAATGTGATTTGGTTATCTGTTACAGGAAAAGGAGTTATACAGATACTGCAAACTTCACATTGCGTTGCGGTGTATGCCAAATTGGAGTTATTGGACAAAAGGTCATTTGCTTTGTCTCTTTGAATTCTTTATTTGGTATGCTTGAGTAATCATAGAGATTGAATTGTGAAGCATATAATTGAAACTGAAACAGGAAGCTGTGGAGCATGCTCAAGCAACTGGTCATGTCAACTTTCAAGAATACAAATAAGAGAATGATTGAGATTTGATTATTTTCATACAATTTCAAGAAAGGGGAAAAGTAAACTGCAAAAATGATTTACCAAATGTAATTTTCTGTTGTCAACAATTCAAATTCAGTCTGTTGTACAATAATCTTATGTTGTAGCTCCTCATTGTTGTCTCACAAATAATGTCATGAAAAATTATTGAATATGTTTGTCTTCATATATTTCTTTGGGTTAAAAGACAAACATTTCCACTCTAGGTGCAGAGTAGTTTCCAGGCTTTTTAGCCTTTACGCTATGAGCGAACATAATTGTATCTTTTTACCGGCACAGAAGTTTTCTTTCAATTATTTAAAATATAGTAATAGTGTTAAACAATAAAAGTCTATATTCTATTAGAGATTTAAAAATGTCGTAATTTTATAAATTTTGCTATTTTCTTAAATCGTTACATGACTGTCTAACCGAAACTAGTACTTGTGTTGTGATATCAAAATTCCAAATTGGAACAGTAGATTAAAAACGAAAAAAAAAATAACCAAATGAATTTGCATCTTTGAGAATTTGGTGAATTTGCAGAAAACTAACAACTATATATTTTATAAATTGATGAATAAGTCTCTAAGGAGCAAGGCACATTAGCCTCGCTTACTTCTGCTAAAGGTTTTTCTTCCATAATGATTAGATAATAATATTAGAGTACACATTGCTTAATTGCTAATGACCAAATGACATACATAATCTAAACTCCGGTCTTAACTCCTTGCTGGCTCCGACTTCTTCACCGGAACATTATTACTTCATACAGAATCACAAACCGGTGAGATCAGAGAACCGCACGCAATGCCCCGGGTATTAAAATCTGGTTCAGCTGTGACCCAAACCGGTTTGGCTCCTAAATCTTTTGTTTGAGGACATGCTTTAACTGAACCTTTTGGCTTTCGATTCGTGCTTCAATGAGTTTTGCCTTCAAACTATTCTTCTGCGCAACTCTAGGCCATTCTATGCAACCTTTCATTCCTCCTCGGTTCACATGAGAATGATTTGCAGATTCCGGTGAAGAGTTCCATTGTCCAACCAAATCCATCATCGGGCTGAATCCGCCTTTGCTCGAGACTTTATCCGGTGAAACCATTCCCACACTTGATTTCCTCCCGTTTGAAACCCTTCCTCCATTCATACTACCTTCCATTGATATTACCTTGTAGTTACTATCTCGATCTCCATTGCTTGCACCTGAAGATCTCCAGAGCTTTGCTATTGATGAAACCTTTTTGGATGACCGTCTTGGAATGGAACATACTTCGCTTATCTCTGTGGTTGGAGTCATTGTCTCATCCCAACCTTTGCCTAAGAACTCACCACTCGAGGCGTTGCTGTCTCGGTGATGGTGATTGTTGTTCACAGAAGGAATGCTTCCATCTGGAGAGTAACTCGATCCTTGTTCTTCGAGGTGGCTCACTGTTTCCCAACCGCTATCATCTTCTTCAATGTCGCCATTCTGGTGAGTAAAAGCATCTGAATGTCTCCCTTTCTTGTTGATCACATTGACGTCTGGACTTACCGTGTGAATTTTAGAACCGTGGCTGATTGGACTGTAAGCAACAGATTTCTCCATTTCCCTATCATGGGCTTCACCGAGATTCATTTCTTCGAATACAGCAAAGATATCATCTGGGTTTGCAGGCTCATATGTAAACTCATTGATTTCTTGAATATTAACCGATGCAGCTGTTTCTCTTAATAACTCCGCCTCTCTCACCTCTTTGACATCTGTAACGATATCTCTTGACCTGAGGAAAGATTCCAAACCCCCTACAAGCTTGTTCATTTGTGAGTACCTTTCCTCGAGTGCTACTTTTGCATCAATAAGCTTCATCTGGACACGTTCCTCACGCCAGACCTCAGCCATCTGCAGCATTCTTCTTTCATCGTCCACTTCTTCTCTGAGGCTCATGGATTCTCTCTTCAATGCTTCAATCTCAGCTTTATCTTCTCCTATTTCTTTGGCAAGTTCGTCGCAAACTTCCTCAATCAATTCTCTTGCCTTCCTTTCCTTTTCGTAGTCCTGCATGTAATGCTTCACAGCTAACTTTGAATCTGCAAGCTCATTGACTAATTTATGATTCACGATTTCTAATCTCTGACGGGTTTTCTTCTCCATGTTCATATCAGCTTTCATATCATCAATGATTGCTCGAACCTTCTCATGCTCCCTACTCCGCCAAGCAGCCCTCTCCTCGCTAACTTTCCTCAAGAACTGCTCAAGCTTCTTTTTGTGAGATCGCTTCTCGTTCTCAAGATCCTCAATGCGAGTATGTGCTTCCTCCAGCTCTACTTCAAGGGAAGTAACCAATGACACAGCATTCACTTGTTGATCAATACGCTTCATATTGCTATAAATTTGGTGTACTTCATCCATTGTATCCAAACAGACAGGATCCCATTTTGTCGCCCCCTCCATCGCTGAGTGGGGAAATGGCATGGAAGGCTCGAGCTAACAAGAAACCAAAAGAATACATGAGGTCAAGAAACCATAAAGAATCGATTTCACAACAGCATAAAAGGACCTTCGAGGACTCAGACAAGAAAATTCCAACCGAAGAACTGTATAGAGTCCCATGAGTTAAAAAAATATCCAAGTTATATTGAGACTTTGCAGCTTCTATCACTGACCAAGGCCTCATAGAACTAACTCAAACTCTCAGGTTCATAAATCTCAATCTCATTTAAGTTTTTCCTCTCAGGTTCGAACTTTTCAATGACCCTTCAGTCAAATATTTTTTACCTGGCTAAAATGAAAGTAATCATAACACAAAATTGGCAATCAAATACGTCAACCAATCAGAAGACCCTCTAATGGTAACATTCCAAGAGAGCTACAAGACTTTGGAAGAGTAAATAGACAATGAATGCGTGATTTCAAAACTATTACTATAATACTATCTGATGTTGCATACATCTAACTTCAGCTAATATCATATACACCTAGACGATGGAGAATATCAACACACCTTACACAAGAATCCATTTTTCGTCGTAGCAATAGTGCTAGGGTTCTGCCTTATCTTGTTGTTTTGACCACCAGAAGGTTTGTCACTATGGTGATAAAGAAACGGAACACCCATGTATCCAGTATTTCCCTGCAGGGGAACAAAAAAAGATAACTTAGAACTGCAAGCTCATGATCATATATTTCTTTCCCCATATGAAAACTCATCAGATCTTCACTTAATATATAGCTGTTTTGAGAAACATGCTAACATTGGGAAACACACAGAATTTTCTAATTGCATATAGGTTGATTATCACAAATCTGAACAAAGATGATAATGCAAACAAAGAGGATAAGAATTTCATAGAACAGTGGTCGAAACTTGAGCTTCAAAGTTAAGCAATCACCAAATTGAGTAATAATTTTGAGATAATCTCATAGTACTTTCTATTCAATTCATGAAAACTACTTATTCATATAATCACAATCCAAATCCTAGAAATGCAGATGAGAGCACTCATTTCAATTCCTTAGTACAAAACCCCAAAAACTAATTTGGATCTCGAAAAACCAGAAAATTCCAAAATAATAGAAATTGCACCTGAAACCCTAACCCCTCTTTCCCCTTCCTCTCTCCGCCGCTAGAACTCGCGTCCGGAACTTGCAATCGCCATAGCCCCGCGGCGAGTTTCCTAACAGAGACAGGCAGCGAGATTTTCCTCCGATCTTTCCGGCGCGTAGTCTCTCTCTCAACCTGGTTACTATTACATCCATCATCCTCGTAATCATCGTCCTCCACAACACCGTTTCTCTCCTTATTCCGATCTTCCACCTTCCATTTCAATAAAGGAGTCTCCGGCCGACTTCTTCTCCCGCTAGGAACGCCGGATCTTCGCTGACGAGTCAAACTCGGGTTCCGTGCTCTACGTTTAGTGACAGAAGTAGCTCTTTGAATAGCTCTGAGATCTGGAGTGTTAGTGAATATATTCGCTTGTGACTCCGAGGCAGGTAATGTCGCCGTCGGATACGGCTTTCCGGTGACTTTCATCTGTTTCTCCACTTATTCACCGCCATAGACTAAGGTTCAAAATCTGGGGAAAAAAAAAAGGAAAATCAAAAAGCTTGAGAAACACAGGCGAAAATGCGTGACTGAGAAAGAGAGAGATTTGAGTTCGTGAAGCAAAATCGCTTTGTTTGTGAGAGTCTTGTGAGTGAAACGAGAGAGATGAGAGATGATGAGTAGATGAATACGTATATTTGTAAAACCCATGCGTATTGGTCAACGGTATAAGACTAACACGACGTCGTATTATAGGGAGAGTGGTGTGTACGCGCGTTGTGATGCGTGTGGAGCGTTTCCCTAAATTACATGGGGAGCTCTCGGTCCGTGTTGCAGAGAGACGTTGGGAATATATGATTAAAGAACATTGTTTTTACTAATAAATAATTTGGTATACGTGTTTTTTTTTTTAATGTCAAACAAATGGTATGGATATTGATTATGCTCTCAAATGTTGTTAAAAATGTATCTATCTATAAAAAAAAGAAACTTTATTGAACATGCAATGCATAAGCTAAGTCAATTAGCTAGATCTCAAGTTTATAAAGAAAATGTTTTTTGATTTTTTGTCTAGGAAACAAACAAAGAGACGACGAAGACATCAAAGGGTATCCTAAGTGATGTTGTCGGCTCATCGGATTCATCTGCCTCCCCATGATCTATAGTATTTCAACTTTCTTTTTTTTAATTTGTTTATGTTTAGTAATTGTACATAGCTTTCTAATAATCTCAAGCAATATATTAACATCTCATGTATGTCATCCGAGATTCAAACTGATCTGCTCTAAACAAACAAATTAAATGCATACGAAAATGAAGTGATTGCTAAGTCCTAACATAAATCACTACTTATTTTTCACTCGAAAATATATCTAGTTTTCCTTATCTTTAATTAGAGAATGTATCCTCCTTCCACTCATCTCTTTCTAAAACCCTTGGCTATGAACAATGTTTTCGATCGAGTTCATTAGTCAAAGAGTTTCAATCATGCACACCTTTGAATCCATAAACATTATATCTTTTTATCGAGTTCAAAACAAAAGCATCATTTTCTCCCGTAAAAATTGGTTCTCTGATCAGTCACGTTGTTGATTAATAACTTGAGAATATATGCAAAACTCATTTTCGTCCTCTTGTAGCAAAGAGCCTAATGTTATCTATTTTCAATGGTCGAATCTCCTATTAATGGTGCAACGTAAAAGATCTGTATTCAGAATTTCAGATTGTCCAAACGATTCGTTTGAATCTTTTGGGATTTGCTACTTGAATGTTGTTTTGTAAATAATTTGTATCATTCCCTGATTTTTGAAAGAAAAAAAAACCCCTGTAATTAAATTGTAAATACAAAAATATCTACTTACATTAAATCAAATGAAAATGAATAGATCAACAAAGCTACACACGTTGGGTTGCCCATCAAACTTTTTAATTTCTAGTATATGTTAAGAATTTTATAAGAACATGGAATCAATAGTTAATTAATGGGTCGGCCTCTTTAAATGTGCCATCTTTGGGTACTTTCCCATGCTATTCCTTGTTCTTGGTGTGTCTCTTTAATTTTTGTTATTTTCTTGTTTTTGTTTTTCTTCTAACCCTAATTCCATGTTCTATCACTCGACTCCTCTCCTTGTACATTACTTTGGACATCCATACTACTACGTGTTATTATATTTAGTATCATCGATCAATTGGATTTTTATTAATTAATAAATTATAAATATGATTAGATTTTTGTTTATTGTATATAAAATTCCACTTTCCAAATGCATGTAGCACCGATTTGTATTTTTTAACAAACAAAAAAAAAACGGATTTGTATTCGGATTTGGCGAGGCTTATCTACAGACTACAATAATTGGTTTAGTTTTTTTTTTTTTTGTGAATAATTGGTTTAGTTAATTACATCTATAGATATAGTCTTTCTGTTTCTTATTAATCCTATTTCTAGGAAAAAAAAATTGTTTCAAAAATATCACATTTGTAGGTTTTTTATGAATGTTTTGTTAGCTATTAATGATGAATTGCAAAGTTTAAGAGAAATAATTGAATCATATTGGTTTAGGATTATTGATAATTGTTAACCACAAAAAATTATGCATTTATAATAAACTTTTAGATGTTTTCTTAATATATATGAAAATCATAGAAATAAGATTAATAAAGAACAGGTGTATCAAATATCGAATGAAAGTTTTTTAGTGAACTTAAGTAAAAATATCTTTAAACCAATTCAAAAGAAAAAGGTACGTAACAATATTAAATTGACAATAATAATAATAAATTAGTTCCTAACAGATCTTGGCTTTATTTGATGATCCATGCAATCTGCATGGTTCAACTGTAATAAACATGTTTATTTTTATTACGCTGAAATGAAATCTGTAGATCAGCAGTGTTTATCAAAAAAATAATCTATAGATCTGCAGTTTTTGTAATTTTGTACGTGTTTACGTTACTATATAAAAACTGTTGTAGATATTTTATGTACACTGTTAAAGACATCAACTATTTCACACGCACATATCTAACTTTTTCTTTAGGAAAAATTTAATTTCGCATACTTAAAAAAATCAAATTTGTATCACCATTTATTTATAAAATATTTTTATTTTAAATATATAGAGGCAACTAAGAAAGAAATGCAAACATTTTTGTTCGTTTTTGCATTTCTTGTAACAATTTGCAATGAAAAGCAAAATTTAACACAACACACTAATCTTAACATATAAGCATAAACAAACAAAAATAGTATAACTCTTTAGTCTAGTGTTTGACTAAAACAATGCGATTTGTACAAAATAATGGAGACAAACTTATATGATGATGCATGTAAAGGTGTTCATCTTGGTTCTATATTTTCAAGGTAAAATTATCCATCGTAAGCAAGATAAAAATAGAATAATATATCATAGATTTATCATTTATGTGATGTGAGTAACATTGTCTGTTATAAAATTGTTTGTAGAACCCGTTCGTTGTGTTTATGCATTACTGTTATATTCAAAAATATCATCACTTTTAATAGACTAAACATATATTTAAATTTCTCTGATGATATGATAAATGGACCTTTATCAACAAAAAAATATATGATAAATGAAAAAAACGTAATAAATAAAACACCAAGAATATTTTTTTTTTAAAACATGTAAATATATATATCGCGAAATCGATGGACATTGCTCAATATGTGAAAAGGTATAGAGACTTATGAACACAATATATATATATGACTTGGAATGCGCCAACTCCAACGCTTCAACTTGTTTTTATTAATAACGTAACATTTTTACAGAGATCTATTTGTTTTGGATTTACACAACCTATTCTACCCAATAGGATTATCTCCAATTAAAAATCAAGTTGTAAGCTCTAACTCTTTTTGAATCAACACGCTCGATGATATCTAATCCGAGTATAAAACTCTCACCTTATTTTCCTATGAATCTATCCGCTCATAGATGTCAAACATGGATCAGGGAACACTTACCTTTTCAGCTTACTGTTTTTGTTCAGTTTCGAAGTTTACAATCCCTCACAATATAGCCTAGAGTGTTAACCACGTTTCATGACCTCTCTAAACTATTTATACCTGACTAAAACCCTACGCCGAAAGATCTCAGCGAATCTCACAAAAGGAATAAACTTGCACTTCAAGTTTATCATTTCCTTAAATGGCTGCAGAGAATATTCACCATATCTTTGCAACGCATTCATAGTTATCTTCAACTCCAAGTAAGTCCACACCTTTCTTGAGCTTATCACATCATCCACTCCAGTTTTGCCACGTCAGCTTCCATTAATCATGTCAGCTTTCATGTCCACGTCAGCTTGCAGCATCCTGATGTGATCTGATTCTAGCTTCTGATGCCAAGCAGCCAACTGATCCGGAATCTGCATCTTCAATATTTTTCTCAATTTCTCGCCTCATAAATCAAAATCATTTGGCATGTTCTTTCACAAACACTGCTAAGTCTTGTCACAATCTGAACAAAAAAAAAACATAGTACACATTAAATGTGTACCACCGAATTATGTATTACATTAAATCCATTGTTTGGTTAATTTTGAACCGAAAATTATTAACTAAATTATCTCCCTGCCCCGAATTCGTTAATTCTTTCAAATGTTGGCAAAGAAACAAATTAATTAATTCCCTCGAATTAGTTTAAGTCTTTCTTCCAGTCTCCAAAATAAGTCTTTTACGGTGCGGGCCTTGTAGCCCAACTAAGCTTACAATATACTGTAATTTCGTTTCCATAGCTCTGGATATTTTGGGTTACACCTTGTGGCCAACTAGGTTTAAACACTCTTTTATTCATTTATAAGGGACTCATATCTTGTTAACTATATAAATAAATAAACCATATATACCTCTATGTTCAGAATTCACATGCCATCATTTAGGATTACAAAATTTTCTTAACAACTTTTTGTAACCCCCAAAGAAAAAAAAAACTTAGCAAAATTCATGTGGGCTTTGTAAACCCACTTTTGTTCTTCCAACTACTTTGCCATGTGATACCCTTTTTTCTTTTCTTCACACTAATTGATATTTGATACAAATGTACTCCTCGCGGTACAAACATAAACTAATTTGAGAAACTAAAAAATAATAACTTAAAGGTTATAACTAATGAATAAAACGATGAACGTAACATGCATTATGAAACATCATCATCCATGCAAGAAAATCATGAACACTACCCAAATCTTTCTCTCTCTTGAAACCTATATAAACCTTTCATTAATTACAAATCTCAATCAGTGATCTAATCATCACAAACTTTTCTCAATGATCACCATTAAGCTATTATTATGTGCCTTAATCTTCTTCCTCTTAAACTCTCTTATTGACCAAGTCCTCGGTCATAATAACCAACTTAACACAACCTCTTCATGGCTCAAGGACCACACCAAATCAGTTACAACAACAAATCATTGGGGTAATAATAAGCCAAAGCCACCGATGTGTAAAACCATGGATTTGCAAACGATCCGGACCACCAATGGCCCGAATGAGATGTTGTCGTAATCAATGCGTTGATGTCTTGTCTGATCCAAAACCATTGTCGGTTTTGTTTTTCGGCGTTGTCGGTTCGGGTTGTCGTGCTGTTATGGAGGTTGTGTGGACACGAACAATGATCCGTCTAATTGTGGACAATGCGGGAACAAATGTGAATCCGGTGCGTTGTGTGAGTTTGGTTTGTGTGGTTATGCTGCTCCGTCGTCTGATCCAAGAAAACGTCATCGTCATCATAAGCATAAGCCACGTCCTCCTCCTTCTCCGGACAGTAAACGTAATGATGATCGTGATGATGAATGAATCGTGACGTGGTGAGATACTGAAATTGAGTGTTTGAGTTTAAACTATTGTTGTTCTTTCGTTGATTAATCATTGTGTGTTATAGAGTTCATTTTTCCGATGAATTTTTATTTAATAGTGATAATAATTTGGTTATTATGTGTGTGGTCGTATTTAGAGGTCATTGTATTTTGTATGATGCCATTTGTAATGGTAAATGGTCGGTCCAATTGTTATGGTCAAGCTATAAATGAAATATAAGTTGAAGTATTAATTTTTAGTTCGAATCTTGGTTCGGTTTCGATCTGAGTTTTTTCTAATTGCTGGTTTAACAAAATTAATAACAAATTAAACTATTATGTATCGATACAAGAGAATTTCATATATTTGTTTTTTCCTTTTTACGTGTTTTGATATTTGAAATTTATAAAATATAAAACCATTAAAATTATAAAAGAGTTGCACATACTATAGAAAATTATAAAGTCTTATATAATTTTTAAACCAAAAAGAAGTTTGTGTTACATTATTTGTAATACTGAATGTTTCTAAACACTTTCAAAGGTTTATTTATATATGATGCAGAAGAGTATAAGAAATATTTTTGTGTTGAAAAGAAAAAAGATGTAGAAGAGTTTATACATATTCTAAATGTTACTACATATTATTGAACAAATATTACATGTTTACAAAACTTACTGCATGTTGTAGTTGGGTGTATAAATTAATGTTGAAAAATGTTTACGCATGAGGTACACGTACAAGAGCATATACATTATGTAAAAAAGATTTATTGTATCGACATATTCAAAATAGTAAAATACTATAGTCTAAATATGGCCCAAATTATATGGCCCAAAGATATTTTTTTCATTGCCCAAAGATTGTTTTAAAGAAGGTCTCTTGTCCAAACAAAATATATTTTGTCCACATTTGTTTGTTGCTTATTCTATATTTTCTGTTTTCTTAAATTATTTGTCTTTTCACTGTTATAGGGGAGTTTGACAAGCATCTATATGTATGAGAATTTTATAAATTGTTTTCTTTTTCGCAACTTCTTCAAATGGTAGTTATATTTTAGGAATTTAATGAAAAAAACTTTCAACTTTTGACCACATCCATATTTAAACCCTCAACTATTGTTTTAGTAAAAAGTTTCTTCAACTTTAATCTGTTAATAGATTTGACCCTCCGTAAACCGCTTTCGTTTTCGGTAGCAGAATGTTGTTTTGAAAGACAGAAAACGTCAAGACGTTTATATTTTCATAGAAACAACAAAAATTTTAATTGAAAACTAACAAAAAAATATAAAATGCACTCTGTTTTAAGTTTAACTTAAAAATTTCCTAAATCTTAAAACCGTAAAACTTAACAAATTCCTGAATGAAAAGTGAGAGCAGAAGTCCTAGAGAGCAAGAGGTACCAAAACTACCGAACAAGCCTCAAGGAAGACAAAAAAAAAATAGAAGATTGTGGCTTAAGAAAACTCTACCACTGATCCAACACAATTTTCTCTTCAAAATTAATGCTGGGATAGTGTTTACTTTAGGTTATTTGTAGTTTCTTATGTTGCAATTGGTAGTACTTCGTAGAACAATTAGTTTTCTTTTTGTTAAAAAATGTTGCTAGTTTTTTTTTTTTGTCGATTTCTTGAAACAAAATATTGTTCAACATCTTGAATTGTTAGATATTTGTTCATGTTTTGTGTATTTTATTTATTTTTACACTTTCTAAACACCAAACTAATCCATTTAAAATTCACAATAAAATCACGAAACCGGAACCATAAGTTTCCAATTCAAAATTTTTACATCCACTTAATGTAATTTTCAATTAAAAATTTTATTGTTTCTATAAAAATACTAATGTCTCGACTTTTATGTCTTTCAAAATAACATTCCGTCACCGGAAACAGAAGCGGGTTAGAGAGGGTCAAATCTATTAACGGATTAAAGTTGAGGGGATTTTTTACTAAAACAATAGTTGGGAGTTTAAATATGGATGGAGCCAAAGTTGAAAGTTTTTCTCATTAAATTCCCTTATATTTTAGAGTAAAGTTAAATACTTAAATGTAAATATTAACCAAAATATTTCTGAAAAAAAACTATATAACTAATTAACTAAACATGTAATTGTATATGTTGTATTCATTTTGAATTATACAATATCGTTCTAGTACTACTTTCTATTATTATCTCAAACTTGTTTATATAATATAATAAAACTATATTTAAAACTACATAAACAAAACATTTTTATATAAGAACCATATTTTACAGTTTTTATTTAGGTCTCCAAAATATTCGGGTAAGCCTTGATCATCATATATGCATTGTTTGTATTTTATAGAACACTAGAATCGCATTCGTACATACGTGCGGTGTTATATTTATAAAATAAACTTGTTTGATATTTAAATTTAAGATATAATTTAGTTGTAACATGTATATTTTCTAAACTAATAAAAACATTTCTAACAATTTGATTAGGGCTGTTAAATCAGACTTGGATTCAGTTTTAGTTTAGATTATTTCAGTATATAATCTAGGCATACATATTTTGAAAAAAAAAAACCCGTCTCGTTTAGTATCTATAAAAAATCTTCCATCTCATAACTGTTTCCTTATAAATAATTACCCGTTCGATAATTTTAACCCAAAAAATTATCCGTTCAACAATGTTTATTATAAGAAATCGAGTAAGAGTTTTAGACGGGATACATGTATTTCCCGTTTGAATATTTAATTTTTATAAAAATAATGGAAATTATCAAAAATTATATATTTCCAAAAATTTCTTTACATGTTTTTTAAAATTACCCGAAATTCTTAAAATATCTGTCTCGATGTGGATTCTAACCCGTCTCATAGTTAACTCTTACCAAAAATTAGTGAAAATTTGAGAACTGAATTTATCTACCCAAATTTTCTGATCCCGAACTGTTACACACAATTCTTGCCCTATTTTTAATCAAAATTCGTTTGAGTAATGTTTTTTGTTACCCAAATTATTTATTCTTGTCCCATAACCACTATTTTCTGTTCCAGGACCAGAAATATACTGATATTTATAATGACATATTGATTTATAATAACATATTGATTCCGTCGAATAAAGACTATAGAGTAATAAAATTTTAATTATGGTTTTCGATAGTATATGTAGTTAGTAAAATAAATTATTTTAAAAACTTGTATAATTTAGAAAAATCAAATTATATACATATGAACATAGATTTAATGTGATTTTTCTTGGGGAATTTATGTTTTTTTTTGTCAAAAAGTGCATTTATTTTATATATTATTAATATTTATAGTATTTGAAATTAAGTATTAAAAATATTTTTATTTATTTTATTCGATAAAATTATTGGATTTTTCTAAAAAAATTATTAGTTTAACTAAAGAACCATATCAAACTTCTTGCTCATTCAGAATTAGAACCATTTTGGTTATTTTTATAATATGAGTCATAACTATTACCCAAATATTTTAACCGATGTGGGACATTGAACACATATTTTTTCTTCATCGATGTAGTAATATATCCCTGTTTCAAAAACTTTGATTCACAACATATGCAGAAAAAATCTACATTTTATTAACTATATATATTATATGATAATTCAAAATCATTTGAATATATATCAAACAAAGATTGTAGAAGAATCATAATTTTAAATCTTAACAAAATCTTTAAAATGAAATAAGTTAAAATAAGTAATATGGTATAATTAGATATCAAATCTTAGTATTTGAATTTTAATTGGTTAACAACATTTTTAAAAATTATTTAAATTTTCGTCCATATTTAATAAGAGAGAGAAATGAGTCTAATTTTTATTTATTTATTATTTAATATTTAAAAAATCTTTAATTGTGTTTGAATACATGCATATGAGATAAAATACAAAGACATTTTTGCCATTAATGAGAGTTTTTTTTTTGTTCTTTATTCCAATGGTATTACATGTAATATTTTTAGAACTTAAATGTTACTTTTAAAATATGCTTCCCTTTAAATAGTATTGATAATCTTAGACACTACAGTATAAGGTTCAAAGACGCTAAAAAAAATTCTTAAACTGATCATCACTTCCCTAAAAAAATTATTGTGAGAGCTGACATAAAAGATTTTGCAACGCCAGTTTTTGGAATAGAGATCGAACAGACAACAGAGTGTTACGCGAAAAAATCTTATTCAATTTATATTATACTAGTCGGTGAACCGCGCTTCATGCGGTATTTATATTACCATTTATTAAGGTTAATATAGTTATTAAAATAACTTCACTAATAAAAAGTATTAGTATATCTTGTTTGTAACAGTTTTATATGTACTTTATAAAATAAAATTTATCGATAACATATATATAATATTACATTATATTTATCAAAAGTCAATTCCTAAAATATATTTTAAATTCATAAACTTTTTGGCATTTAAATCACTTCATCCAAAAACACAATACAACTGACTATATCGGATGCACACAACTACACACGACTCAACCAATCCAACCATCCATAAATTCAGTCTCCAAATTTATATCCCTATGTTGATCTTGAATATCGCATAATATAAAATGATGAAACTCTCAAAATGATTCAAAATTTATGTTAGAAAACAAACCAATGCTTACACTTCTCTTTTTCAAAAATTGAGTTGGATGTATTAGATATTGATCTATATTGATAAACGACTGATATATTTTCAAAATATACACATTCTATGTCTCTCTCATTTTCTATTTTTTTCTCATCAACACGATAAAATTGAACCATGCATCATATTACATAAATCACCAACAACATTGAACTTTTTCCATAAACATCTTATATGTTTGTAAGTTCCACACGTACTATCTCTATTTCTCTCATCGTTGCAAAATATTAGACCATAGATATTATGTTCGCCAGTTTTAAACATAATCTTTATTATCTTCATCATGTTTCTCTTTTCTCCGTCTATTTTCAATATATGGTCAATGACTTGAGCGCTGTAAAATTTTATATGACTTAAGTTAATTTTTTTTTCAAAGATTGGCTTGAACATATTAACGTTTTGAGATAACACAACATATCTCTCATAATATGCATTCTTATATAGTTTTTAAAATTTTGGAGTTTGTCACTCAAGCTTCTAGAAGCTTCCGTGAGTATTCCACTATTGAATAAAACACGAATTTATGATAATCAAAATGAATTTTATTTTTTCATATAACCTATTTACATTAAATATATTTTTCTAATTATAAAATGAAAATATCTGATTAAGAAATGTATTTTTAGATTTATGGACAGTTCTTTGAACTAATCCTTATTAATTACTTTAAATTATAAATCAAAGATTTTTGAAATAATTTATACATAATTTAATATATTATTTATAGACATGGAACTCTTTAATTTAAGTTCATAACTTATAATAACAATTATTAATACTTTGATATTTATTTAAATAATTTTATAAACTATATAAATACAAAATTTAATCTATTATTTATTAACATGAAACTTTTTAATTTAAATTCATAAATTATAATTACAATTATTAATAATTTTATTTATTTTTAATAATTTTCTAAACTATATGAATAAATCTAATAAGAATAAGATTATTAAATTAGAGTGTTTTAGATCATTTTTCTAAAAAATAACTTTTAAAATTCTTTTCAAAATTATTATATTAAAAATATTAATTAATATGAGAATTAAAGTGTTAGTGAGGTGATTAGAGGAATATGTAATGAGTTGAGTGATGCTGATGTGTCAAAGTTTTATAGTATGAGAATGTTGATGTGGTTTCACGAGAGGATAACAACATTTTATTTTTTATATATAGATTCTAATCCATCTTCCATTGAGATAAATGAATGATTTATTTGTGTTTTTCTTTAATAAAAAAAACTTTGACCACTTTAAAAAATTAAAAAAGTCCCTTTCGTGAACTACTAAGTTCGATGTGTGTATAAGAATGCTCTTATGTATTATTTCATTTTTTTCTCTAAAATGAAGTTGAATTGTACTCCAACTTTACTCCAAAATAGAGTTGAAAATAGAGTCATGAGTGAGAAAATGGAGTGATGAATAAAATTAATCCGTATTTAGAGTAGTCCTATTTTTTACTCCATAATGAAGTTAGAAATGGAGTAGGATTGGAGCAAATTTTACTCTAAACTAAAATATAGACTGAAAAATGGAGTGGGATTGGAGATCGTCTAAGCATTTTTTTTTGGGTCAAAAAGTTTGTATAAGCACATTATCTTTCAATGCTTTAATTTCAATGTTAAATTTACTAGTCTGTTAGTTTGGTGGAATCCACAGTTAACATATATATAACATTTGTTTTCTTTCTTTTTTGGCTGTTTAATTTCTTAAAACAGTCCACAGATATAAAAGTTAGAGATAAAACCCAAAAGAATATACATTTTATGATTCATAAAATAAAAAAAAGATTGTATCAACACATGTAAATCCAAAATAATATTTTCTGTTTTCTTATATCATGGCCATGAAAATTTGCAAGTTTTTAAATGGTTATTATGGTTTGTAGATTTTAGATTTTAGATTTTGGTTTATGGTTTATAGATTTTGTATTAAATTCTTTTTTTTTATAACTAAAAATAGAAAAGAAGTTAAGTCACGTTAAAAAAGTGAAAAACCACAAAACATAGATTTTAGATTTTCTTTGAAAATTGACAAAAACTATTAAAATCTATATTCTCTATTTGTTAGAATAACCATTTTTCTTATAATCTTGAATGGTTACATTATAGATTTTTGGAAAAAACTAAAACCAAAAACAATTTCAAAATATATATGTATGAGAATTTTATAAATTGTTTTCTTTTTCGTAACTTCTTCAAATGGTAGTTATATTTTAGAGTAAAGTTAAATACTTAAATTTAAATAGTAACCGAAATATTTCTGAAAAAAACTATATAACTAATTAACTAAACATCTAATTTTATATGTTGTATTCATTTTGAATTATACAGTACCGTTCTAGTAATACTTTCTATTATTATCTCAAACCTGTTTATATATTATAATAAAATATATTTAAAACTACATAAACAAAACATTTTTTTATAAAAACCATATTTTACAGTTTTTATTTAGGTCTCCAAAATATTCGGATAAGCCTTGATCATCATATATGCATTGTTTGTATTTTATAGAACATAATTTTAGACACTGAAAAAAATTTATCATAAAAGATTCAAAGACGCTAAAACAACTAAAAAAAAATTCTTAAAATGATCATCAATTCCCTAAAAAAATAAGTGTGACAGCTGACATAAAAGATTTTGCAACGCCAGTTTTTTGGAATGGAGATCGAACAGACAACGGAGTGTTATGCGAACAAATCTCATTTAATTTATATTATATTCTAAATTTCTAATCAATCTTTTATTTGTGTGTTTTCTTCATAAAAAAAACTTTGACCACTTTAAAAATTAAAAAGAGTCCCTTTCGTGAACTACTAAGTTCGATGCGTGTATAAGCACCTTTTTTTTGGGGTCAAAAAGTTTGTATAACACATTATCTTTCAATGCTTTAATTTCAATGTTTAAATTTACTAGTCTTTCAGTTTGGTGGAATCCACAGTTAACGTATATATAGCTTGTAACATTTGTTTTCTTTCTTTTTTTTGCTATAAACAGTCTACAGATATAAAAGTTAGAGATAAAACCCAAAAGAATATATTTTTTATGATTCATAAAAGAAAAAAAAGATTGTATCAACACATGTTGTAAATCTATAAGGCCATGTGGTCTTGTAAGATAATAGTATTAGTTTAAAGATGTTTTGGGTTCATATGAAAAAGTGAGTTTTTTCTTTTTAACAGTAAATCAAATTACTGATACATTGATAATATACCTGTAGCTGTTCTGCGACACGTTGTTGTATGCTAGTTCTGATCCAACATCACTTAAAATAAAATAGATTTTTTTTTTTTTTTTGGCTTTCTAAATGGTTAAGCAGTAACTGCATTATGAGTAGTTTTGATTAGGGAAAACATATAAGTTTGCATCACAATATTTTTTTCTTTTCCTTTGGTGTTTGGCTCTATGAATTGAATTGTCTCCTTGATATATAAATCTTACTCCTATTATTTATTAGAGATGGGAAATTAAAAGTTGAGGGGAAGATGTCATTAGCAAGACGAAAAAAAGCGTGGAAGGAGCAAACTAAAACTAAAACTGTTCTTCTATATCACCCAATTTTCAACACTCGTTAACGCGTTCTCATTTCAATATGACTTTCGTTCTATTTATTATTAGGCTCAACAAAATTTAAATCAGGACAAATAAATCTGAGTAATAAATCGAACAAATAGATCTCCCGACTAATTAAAATGTTGAATTGTAATCAATATTCACTTATTTCGATAATTAAATGAAACTTCTAATTTAATTGCAAGAAGTAGGAATTAACCCCAAAACAAAAAAAAAACTTTAGTCATTAAACTCTCTGATTAATTGAATTAAATAGTGAAAATAGTATAATAGGCCGCCCAACACTGATTCACTAACAATAATATCAGTGGATGTCTTAGGGCCGAGATGGTGAAGGCCGATGAGATCTCTAGCAAAGAAGAAAAGGAAAACTTATAAAAAATTAATAATCTTAAAACCTTAGATACATACTAAATAAAATTCAAAGATCTAAACAGATCCAAATCGAATACTAATTTCGACAAAAATCGGTAGAAAGTGGCATTGATGCCGTGCTGTGAAAGCTTACATCCGTCAGCCAAAGAGACAAACCAAAAACGAAAGGTTTTTAATTAACGGAATTTTAAAACGTCACAAAATTTTATATAATTAAAATGTCACAAAATTTTATGTATTAAAATTTTCTGAATCCAATCCAAATAAATCATCAGAAGTAATAACAACTTCTGAAAATAAATATTTCATTAAATTTGTAAAATTATACATAAAAATATTTAATAATTATTTTAAATTTATCATAATTTTTTATTTAAAACCAAACTGGACCGAAACCAAAACCGAACCAAAATGTTTTAAATGGAATCAAATCGAACTGAATATACAATTAAGTTTTAGGTATTTGGAACCTATTTCCAAAAGCTTAACTTATTTCCCAAAATCTGAAATTTTTGAATGAAACAACACACAAAACCGAATGTATAAGTATAGTAGAAATGTGAGAAATGGAGTCTTTTGGTGTGGCGTATAGAGAAAGAAGAGAAATAAAATAAAATAAATGGGAAGGTGTGATGAAGAGTGCAGAGAAGCAAGTGCCAATCTCTTTCCCTTGTCTCCTCCTCTTACCACACTTATCGAGGCACATTTCTCTCTCTATACTCTCATATATATCATCTTTTCTTTTTTCGAAAATATAAATTAATTATTTTCTTTTTTTTTTGTAATCGATGCGTTTCGAATTTGAATGGCTAAGTTTTTCTAAATTAAATTATTCTATATTCAAATAATAATATAATATTGGATTTGTACTCAGTTTTCAAGGTGTACAAACGAGACATTAAGACAATATGACCAGTCATTCTTTTTCCAAAAGTTAGTCGATAAATAAATTTAGGATATGATATTTTAAGTTTTGAAAATCAATTACAAAAAATTGTTTAATCCTTTTATAGATATGAGATTTTAATACTCTCTTCGAGATGATGACCTTTATCAGTTTTTTTCGAACCAAATTTTATTTTAATAGATTTTTCTTGAGTTATTTTATTTGGATCAACAAATGAGGTTTTGCTACCATATTAAATTTTATTGGATTCTAACTCAAAATCAATTGGTAATGAATATACTGACTAATATCCTTTATATAATAGTGATAATCTCTTTATATATAGGATTCTAACATCACATTAACTTCATCATAGAAGAATATGATTTTTTTCAGATGTTTTTGTTAGAGTTGGCGCTATAAAATATTGTGAGATGGTCTATTATCAATCCAGTGTGGATTATATGTCCTTGTGAATTCTTCTCCAGCTTATACAGACAGATTCTCTCGATTACTTCTTTCCTATGACACTAAACATAAATCAAACATTTGTATTTGGCTACTCCATAGAAGCAAAGAAGACAACGATGGAATGACTAGTGACATCTCCAGATCCTGTGTGAGTTATAGACGATTAGTGATAATGGGAATTTTTCGTACAATTGCATCTAATTAATCTTGAGGGCGATGCTTTCCAAATACCAACCATTGGAATTCATGGCTTTGTTGGGTTTACAACATTGTGAGATGATCCCTACTTGTGTTTCACAAATCGTTTTTATCTTTCCATATATATGATCCGGTCTTATCTGGCAAAATTACAATTAGAAGTTAGAGACGAGATGCACTTTTGTGAACATCTTTGAGCACATTTTCAATAACTTCATTCTCTCTATAGCTGACTGGAGCATCACTAAACTTCATTCCTTTGATAATGCATATTTTGATCAGCTGTCTACAGAAATTCTTGAGTTTTTCTTTAGAAAAATTCAAGAAAAGCTCACTGACGTCTATTTTTTATTTGTAAGGTTAAGTCAGATGCTAAACGTATGGATCATTATAAAACAAAATATAGTGTTCTTGAGTAATAAGCTTCTTCTTTTTTTGTCGTCAAGAGTAATAAGCTTATTGATGTTGATTTATTTAAAAAAAAAATCTTTGATAACAAATATTTCTATCTTTTGTTTACAAAGGATCCTAGACATCAGTTTTGTGATATGGTTTGTAAGATGTTATCATGCTTAAAAACCATACCCTTTTTTCCGACAAAACTTCTAACTTAAAAAGAAAAATAACGAGTTTTTGTGGCTCTCAAACTTATTTTTTCTTGTATCCCCCGATCTTCTAATTGTTGTTGGGCAAATCTTTCGCCTACAAGTTTTTTTAATTTAAAATTAGGTTCTTCACCACCAATTTTGCTTGAAGCTACCGGTCATTAATCTCTAATAATCGGTTGACAAAAAAAAAAAGAAGCAAAATGATAAGAAACCGAGTTGGTCGGTCTTGTGGGGCGGGCGTGAAGCTAGAGAGTTTTATTTCAAAAAAAAAAAAAACTATTCCAACCAATTAATTCCACATTTTTAAAATTTCTTAAAAAAAAAAAAAAAAATCACAAAACCAGTAAATTTATTATTTAAAAAAAATTGAATTTAAATTTTAAAGAAATAAAGGAAGAGCTTTTTGTGTAGAAGAGAGTTTCCTATCTTCCCCATTCCTCCACCATCTCCTCCCTCATCTTCTTCTTCTTCTTCCTTCTCTCACAACCTCTTCTCAGATCCTTTCTCCATCACCATTACTTCTGGCTTTTTCCAAATCTCTAAATCCGCTATGAGAAGAGGAAGAGTCTCTTCCGTCGCCGGACCTACCATCACCGGCGCCGTCATCAACGGATCTATCAAAGAAACAAGATTCAGAGGCGTAAGGAAGAGACCTTGGGGTAGATTCGCAGCAGAGATCCGTGATCCATGGAAAAAATCTCGTGTTTGGCTCGGAACGTTCGATTCCGCTGAAGAAGCTGCACGCGCTTACGACGCCGCCGCTCGTAACCTCCGTGGTCCTAAAGCCAAAACTAATTTCCCGATCGATTCTTCTCCTTCTTCGATTTTACCTTTTACTCCCAATCAGAATCAAAACCAAGTCGATCCGTTTATGGATCATCGGTTATACGCCGCAGCCGTTTCGGAGAATCAACAGTTTCCGATTGTTTCTCGACCGACTTGTAGCAGCATGAGCAGCACCGTTGAATCGTTTAGCGGGCCGAGAACGACG
>CM051362.1:24321241-24371241 GCA_028015245.1 Cardamine occulta | reverse complement strand
ACGATGAAACCGGCGACGACGGTTACGAAGAGATATCCTAGAACTCCACCTGTAGTACCGGAGGATTGTCATAGTGATTGTGATTCATCGTCTTCTGTGATTGATGATGATAGAGATGAAAATATAGCTTCGTCTTCCCGGCGACGGAATCCTCCGTTTCAATTCGATCTTAATTTTCCACCGTTGGATGATGTTGATTTCTTCAACGGCTCTGATGATCTTCACTGCACCGATCTACGTCTTTAATGAATAATATGGGTAAAATTCAAAATCACAGATCCGTGAATTGATTCAATGGTCAAAAAGATTTTTTTTTTTTTTTTAATTTTCTATTTCGTTGAACTCATATAATTTTACTATGCGGGAGAAATAGAAAGAAAGAAAGAAAAAACGAAGAAGATGAAGATGATGATGAGCTTGAGAGCTTGAGCTGGTTCTGTTTCTTCTGTGATGATGATAGATTGTAAGAGTAATATTATTAAAAAGTCTTCAAATCAAGAAGAAGAGGAAGACGAACGATGATCTGAGTTTGTTTGTTTTACTGTAAGAAAAGCAGATCTGGGTTTCGTTTTTTTTTTTTTTTTTTTTATAATCTGTTTCTTGAGAAAGATCCAACAACTCATCTTTGTAACATATACATTTGGTACTGATGATTCTAAATAATCAAATATCTAGAATCTTTTTCTTACATCTTCTTCAGCTCTGCATTTTTTCACATCATAAGAAAACTATTTGGCTTTGATTCTTTGACTCATTATTTGATGAGTTTATTCAAGATTAGATCTTGCTCATGCCTTGTTTGAACTCTGTGGTTTTCACTTTAATTGAGGTTAATTAAGTTGGAAGAAAGACAAGTGAAAAGCTCTCCTTGTCTGGAATTTTCTAAACTGTTCTGGAATTGAATTTGAGCAAGCTCGGTTCTTTCATGAGCAATGCGTGAATTGGTTTATTAGATATGGGCAACTGTTAAAAGTTATAGATCTTATGTTTTTTTTCCCAGAATTATTACCAAACTCTATATGTTGTGGTTAATTAAGCAAGAAGAAAGACAAGTGAAAAGCTCGTTTTCTAAACTGTTCCGGTCTTGAATTTGAACAAGTTCGGTTCTTTAATGAGCAATGAGTGGTTTGGTTTATTAGATTTGGACAATTCTTAAAAACTGTATCGATCTCTGTTTCCCAGAATTATTACCAAACTCTTAAGAATTTCAAAAATCAGTTTTAAGTTTAGTAAAAGGTTGTTAAAAGTTCAAAAAAACGTTTCTTATTAGTTATAACTAAAAATTAGTAGTATTGTTGAAGTTTTTTCAAAGTTGTGATATTTTCTGAATTAAAACTACTTTTTAGGTATCATAGGGTATTTTATCTAGCTTTTTTATTCTTTGTTAAAGAAGTTTTTAGGTAATTGAGACAATTGTTTTGGTTGAGTTTGGTGGGCAATTTGATAATAAATCTCGAGAGCTGTTGGGTGGCAGGCAGATTCGTTTCGTGTTTGACTCATTAGATTAGATTTTGTGTTCGGCGTTACCCTCAAATTCGGGCATCTACTTTACTTTTTCTGTGTCAGCATTCAGACACGGTTAAACGACCTTTGGGTCTGAGGCATAACCACAAATTATTTACTGTTTTCATGTAAAAAAATTGGTAAGAGAAAACAATTACTACTGAACAATTAAATGATAGAGCATCAAAGTAAAAAAAAAACGTAACTGAGTTGTAGAGATTTTGCAAAGAAATACGATTGTTAGATACTTGCGTAAACTCATATATTTGATTATTTGATTATGTCATTCCACCATTTCGTGGATTAACAATCAAAACTTTAATGTAAGAGATTATCACTTTAAATTGGGGGACCTACCATAAAGATTTAATGAGATAGTGGGCTTGGGCTATCAATAAGATTGGGCTAGAATTTTTAGAAGCCTAGAATTTGGCCTGCACCAGAGTTGGCACAAAAGAGTCCCAAAACATATTTTATCTAGTGATTAATTAATTATGTGCAAGATTAGTTATTTGTCAATCATGTATATTATACTAGGAGTGGTAAAAATATGATCATAGTAAAGAAGTGCTGACTGAACCCAACAAAAAAAAAAAAGTGCTACAAAACAAACTCCATATATATGGTCCCGATTGTTTATTTATATTTCAAATGTAAACATAAACGACCAATCGATACCATAATAACCACATGTGATTTTGATTAGCAACATAGATAATGGAATGTAAAAAATCGTGGATATATAAAGCATGAAAATATGATCATGAAATGAGATAAAATTAAGCTACAAAATAATTGGAACAGATTCTTTTATTTTCTTTCACTATAACGTAGGTCATCAGGTTAATCTGCGGTAGACAAATTAATTATGTGATTAATAATAAACATGTGAAATAAGTAATGGAACACCGTTTCATGGTTCCATTATATGTGGTCTATTAAACATAGCCACTAAGGCACTGAAGTAATCAACCAGATACAAACAAACGAATTTATTTCAATAATTCACAATTATCAACTTTTCGATTATAAGAACTGTATATATAATTATGCATGCGATTGATCATAAGAATTAATTGAGTTAGACATTCAGATACCATTTAAAACTATATTTTTTTCTTCTAGTAAACTTAAGACATCTCCCGTCGGTGGTTATAAACAGTTCTTTAAGATCTCCGTATAATAATTTAATAAGAAAATCATCGTACATTCAAAAGGAGTGTATCAGTTGATCAATGTAATGATATTTTGTTTTCTTACATTAATTCGACTAATGTAGTGATTAGAAAGATAAATTATAAACATTAATATGGGTTATTTGAGAACAGCCAAGCGGCACGCGTGGCGATGCTTCTACGGTGATCTGAGAAAAACGTAACACATGGTAAGCGGGGGCCCCACTCCACAGCCTGTGTTCATCTTCTACTATATTTTTCTTCTAATACTAATATTTATTTCCAACTTTATTAAGATTTTATATATTATAGATTTCACAATTGACACAAACAAGTTATTCCTGTTTTGTTTATAAATTATATTTAAATATATAGAAATCATATTTTATGTTGAAACAATAATATCTAAAATTAGATTAAAAATGTATATATATATACTAGGAAACTTAATGTATACAAATATTAAGTTTTTAATAATTATTAGTATTACTTTCATGTTTCATCTTACGTAAATTAATTCTTCTCATTTCATTAAATTTTACATTCTATATTTTCACTTAAAAAACAAATTAGAAATTAAATTTACATGCTAATATATCATTTTCTATCACATATTTTCACTCTTAATAAATTTTAATCACATATGACTTTTTGTTATTTATACTTTTATTATAAAATAAAAGTAATTACACAACCAGAAACAAACCGGCTTGATTACAAAAGACACTACTGTAAAATCTCTATAAATTAATAATATTGGGACCGAAGAATTTTATTAATTTATCGATATAAAGAGTTTTTCCGAATTTCAAAAAATGCTATATAAAAATAAAATAAAAATAATACTTCGATGGGTTTTAATGCATTTACACATTAGAAAATAATCATTGCATATATAAAAAAATTAAATAGTTTTTGATGCAATTTGAGAAAATAATATCATATATTTTTGATATTTTAAGAAAAATAGAGATAAACTCCAACAGAATTATAAATTTACAAATAAATAACAACACTGAAATCATATTTTATTAAAATATCTTATATATATATATAATAAATTTATATGATTATTAATTTATATTATTAATGGGACCATATATTTACATAGAGATTTTTAAAAATTATTATCTTATTATCTTATCGAAATGTGTCAATTATTACACCGGCCCAACTCGAGACCGGAATAATTTATTAATTTAGAGAAATTATTAATTTATTGAGTCTTAATTTATAGAAGTTCTACTGTTATTTATAAAAAATCTGATAAAACCAACAGACTAAACCGAAGCCGAAACCCATTCGGGACACCATTCGAGTATTTAGACCATCTCTAACCCCACTCCATTTTTCACTCCATATTCTATTTTGGAGTAGAATTTGCTCTAACCCTACTCCATTTCCAACTCCATAATGAAGTAAAAAATGGGATTACTCCAAATATGAAGTAATTTTATTCATCATTCAATTCTTTTATTCATTACTCAATTTTTAACTTCATTTTAAAGTAGGGTTGGAGTACAATTTAACTCTATTTTGGAGTTATTTCATTTTGAAAAGAAAAATAAAGTAATACATTACAGATGCTATATGACTGCAAACAAGAAATGTATAGCCACACTACCATGTTAGAAATTAGAACTATGATAAATCAATAATTGTTTTTACTCTTTTATTAATAATTTGATTCAAATATCACCATAATAAATTAATAAAATATATTGATTTCAATATTATTAATTTATAAAGATTTTAGTGTACTCAGATGTCAAATCTCTATGACAAAAACATATTTCAGCTATAGCTCCACTTGATTTGACCATTCAAAAAATCAAACATCTCATCTGTCTAAATTTAATAAAATATCATGTTGTTATATACAGAAAAATAGCACACAATCAAGTAGTTTTATTGAAAATTAAAATGTTTAAATTCATTTGCTTAATAAACATTTATTGACTAATTGACCCTTAATAAATTATACTCCAAATAATAATGTATCTCTCTCACTATTTAGATAAACCATCTTACAAGAAAACAAAAACAAAACAAAAAACACACTTTACACGCAAACAAATAACTAACTTATAAATAGCGTTTCCCATCTCACTTCTCTATACAAATCGCGTCACCAATCACAGAAAATAAAAAGAACGCAAACGCGATGTTAAGCGATCGTCCATGGCGGATATCATCGACATCAGCGGCGGAAGAGAGCCACTAATAAATCATGACAACAACAACAACAACAACAACAGCAACAAGAACAAGGTCTTAAATCGCTGCGTTTCGCATCAGCAAGACGAGCTAAAAAGCTTCCGAAAATACCTAAGATGGATGTGCGTAGATCACTCAAGTCCATGGACAGCGATTCTCTCTTGGACTATGTTCGTCGTCTTCACACTCGTTGTTCCTGCGATTTCTCATTTCCTTCTCGCTTGTGCCGACTGCGATAGTTACCATTCTAGACCATACGATTCCGTCGTTCAGCTTTCTCTAAGCAGCGTCGCCTCCGTCTCTTTCCTTTGTCTCACCAGATTCGTTAGCAAGTTTGGTCTCCGACGATTTCTCTTCTTTCATAAACTCTGGGACGAGAGCGAAACCGTAAGAAGAAACTACACAAATCAACTCAGTGTGAGTTTTTACAAATTTTCCCCTAATTTGAAATTTTGTCGGTTTCGATTTATTTCTGGAATTAATTTGAATTTTGGTTGATTTCTTTCATTACGTTAATTACGGATTTTAAATAAATCACAAGTCTGATTGATTTCTTTAGGAATTTAGGATATTATCCAGATAACAATAGATCTTTTTCCATAATGGTGTGAAGTGTAAACAACTCATTTCTTGCCACATATTTTTAGTTTAAAATATAGCAATTATTGTAAAGAATTTAATATAATATTCTCTTTAGAATAAAGTCAAATCGAAACAAAAATAATAGAACAAAGGAGAAGATAGGGAGAATCATGAATATTATAAAGTTTGGAAACAACTCTACGCATCTTTAGAGTTTAGTGTCAATGACAAAAGCAAATATAATACTGTTGTTCTGTAACAATTTTGGGTTAATTCTCCGCAGTAAAAAAATCTGGATTTTACCCCATATATTACTTGTTCCACAAGCATTACATAGCAATGTTCTCTGTTTATTTTTTGCAGACTTCGCTTCATATTGTGTCATACTTCGTGATCCCTTGTTTCTCAGCAATGAGTGCATACAAAATATGGTGGTACGCTTCAGGTGGATCTCAAATACCTTTTTTAGGAAACGTTGTCTTAAGCGATACAGTAGCTTGTATTATGGAGCTTTGTTCTTGGCTTTACCGAACAACCGTAATCTTCCTTGTTTGTGTTCTCTTTCGTCTCATTTGTCATCTCCAGATACTTCGCCTTCAAGACTTTGCTAAGGTCTTTCAGATTGATTCAGATGTTGGTTCTATCTTATCTGAACATCTTCGTATCAGACGTCATCTCAGAATCATTAGCCATAGATATCGTTCTTTTATTCTATGTGTATTGATTCTTGTTACTGGAAGTCAATTTTCTTCTCTGCTTATTACTACCAAAGCCTACACTGAAGTCAATATTTACAGAGCTGGTGAACTCGCTGTAAGTTTTTTTCTTCTCAGAGCTCTTTTATAAATAAATAAACCCATTTTGAAAAACTCAAGTTTTTGTTTTTGTTTCTCAGCTTTGTTCTATGACATTAGTCACTGCACTTTTCATACTATTACGAAGTGCGTCAAAGATTACACATTAGGCTCAAGCTGTGACATGTTTAGCTGCGAAATGGCATGTATGTGCAACGTTAGAATCCTTTGAGGGAGGAGATGGAGAGACTTCAACTTTGGTTACTAGACACAACAACAATAAAGGTCCTGATGTTATTACATTAACAGAATCAGACAGCGAGGATTATGGTGATGAAGAAGATGATCTAGACAATAATAACATCATTCATGCTTATGCTTTTAATACCATGTCATTCCAAAAACGACAAGCTCTAGGTAACACAAAAAAAAAACCCTCATCTTCAAAATTCTTCTACAATGCTTTTATTACTTTAATGGTCTTTGCTTCATTTTTGTAGTGAGTTATTTCGAGAATAACAGAGCAGGAATCACAGTGTATGGGTTTACACTTGATAGAGGGACACTTCATACAATTTCCGGACTTGAATTGTCTCTTGTTCTTTGGCTTCTCGGTAAAACCATTGGCATTTCTTGATTCTCTTCTGGGAACAAGAAACCTCTCAATGTTTTGGCACAGAATCACTTTTAAAATTCTTTATCTTTTTTTACTTCCACAGTAAAATCAATTTATATGTGCTTTAAGCCTTTAAACACGACAATGTATCATTATTGATTTATTATTATAGAGTTCCTGTTATTGTATATTAGATTCATAAAAAAGCAATGTTTTCACGTTCGATCCGACCCAGCCGGTCCGACCGGTTAACTTGGGACCCGGACATTACTCCAGTTCGGATTTAGTATTAAAATCCGCCAATAATAAAACCAGAAAAAACCCGCCATTAATCCGCCACCCGGCCGGTTCAACCAGTCCACCGAGTTGCAGGTCAAGAAAATTTTAAAATATTTAAAATTTTTGATTTTAAAACCCTTTTCATTCAAATAAAATGTTTGATTTTGAGAATAAAATAGTATTTTACACTTATTTTTATAACTTTGTAATTTTTAAAGCGTATACATACGATTGTTTATTTTGATGTTTAATTATTTCATTTTTGTCATTGATAATTTTATATTATTTTAGTGGTTTATTCACTTTTGGTTTAAATTTGATTGAATTACTTTAATATTATTGTTAGATATTTTCTGGTTTTTATCAAACATAGTGTTACCTTTTTACTATTTTAATACTGTTAGTATTTTATTTTTAATTTCATAAAAAAATACATAAAAATATTGGTAAATACATAATAATATATAAATTATTCCTTATTCTATTTGATCCGACGGTTGACCCAGTTCGATCAGTGACCAGAAAGGTCATCCGGTTTGGTGTCCGGGTCGGATATAAAAACATTGTAAAAAAAACCTTTTATTTTCACTCTTGTATTTTTTGGATTTGCAAATGCTTGTACTTTTAGCAAAAGAAATAAAATTATTTTCGAGTCTAGTAATACAATTACATCATGTTAATACATGATCATGTAGGGATTTATAGGTAACAGTGAATTAAGGAACAAAATAAATAAAAAACTAAAATATACATGCTACATAGAACAGAGACTTACCAAACTATCCCAAAGGTTAGATACTTAGATCAAAAGACAGCATCACTTGCTATATATATACTTTGAGGACCAAAGAGAGTAAGTTTACAGGCTATTGTGGATAAAGTGAACGCAGCTCTCTGTAACTTTGTCTCAACCATCAACTGCTTTTGTCTTCCTGTGGATTTTCTGTGACATTTTTCTGTATCGCCTCCTCTTGAACATTTGGTGTTACATTCTGCTGCTGGGAATGATCTGTGTTGGATTGTGAAGGAGGCTGTGTTGGTGAGTTCTCAATCTGAGAAACTGAATTCTCCTCTTGTAATGATGATTCTGCTATGATCTTTGAGTTTTTATCTTCACAATTTGCGGAATCAGAAATCCCAGTAGCATCTTTGCTCCGAACTTCTTTTCTCTCTACTTCTGGAGGATTAAGAGTCTCTGAGTGAGGTACCGGTTCTGAAGGATCATCACGTTCCGCATCATCGTTTACAAAAGGATCCTGTGATTCATAGTTAGCATCAACTGCTTGATTAATAGCTGCGTCTTCAGCTTCAACTATTTGACTCATAGCTGCTTTCACTAGTGGATTCTTAGCTGCATCTTCAGTTTCAACTATTTGACTCATAGGTGCTTCAACTAGTGGATTCTTAGCTGCATCTTCAGCTTCAACTGTTTGTTCCATAGCTGAATCCTCAGTTGGTTTTGCTGTCTCAGGCTGTGGCATTGCCTCTTGATTAACCTTTTGATCCATTTTACCTACCTTTTTTTCTGCGGAAAACTGAACTTCTGCTGTACTAGAAGACATCTTAGCTGTTGTGGCACTTCTCATGACGCGGCCGTATTTAGGAGGAAAAGGCTTGCCATTGTATAATTGCACACATCTTGAGCAATGCCATTCAGATTTCGGAACACCTTTCATATTGTGAGCTTGTAGACATTTCAAGTGATATCCTTTTTCACAAGCATCACATATGAGCACTGTCTCTACTTCGTTGACAGTTCCTTGACAGATTTGGCATGTAATTGCTCTACTCATGTATTCTCTTGAAGGTGGGTTCCACAAGAGATTGTGTTTAGCTCGCGGTTGCAGAACTTTATGGATTAACTTAGCAATTTCAGCATGCTGGTTGTTTCCAAAAGATGAAGAAGTCTGACCATAACTCACTCCTTTCATGCCTGGGAATGTACCCGGTGGAGTTTGAGACATGAATGGTCTAAAGCTCGGATCTGCAACTCTAGAGGAACTCTGAACAGGAACTTTGCTATCTGATGCAGCACCGAATGATATGGTTGACGAACTGGAATGAGTTTGGGCAGACCAAGATGTAGCACTCCCAAAATAATTTCCAGCAGGAACTGCAGGTTCATAAGAAGAGGTAATAATTTTAGAGATCATGGATAATTGTCTACAAACAACAATAAAAAAATATGAACCCTAAACCTTGAACTCAACATGAAAACCACACAGACGTTTTGATAGTGATTAGGGTATCACCTAGATAATTTTAGAGGTAAGAACAGAACAATTGTCAACCAACAACAACAAAAATATGAACCTGAAACCTTGAACTCAACATGAAAACCACATAGACGTTTAAATAACTTAGAGAGCAAAAATGAACTGAGAAATAGAATCAGAGAAAGAAATTTCACGGTAAAGTCACCAGTAAGATTTCTACAGACAACATAACTTATTAAAACACTCTGAATCAGCCAATATAGGATATAATAGTACTCGATAGTGATACTAAGAGCAGCTTCATTAAGTTTTTAACTTCTAATGTATAATATAAACTATACCAAATTAACCAAATGACCCAAAAATTTCACCCGATAAAATCAAATTTGAGCTAATGATATCTTATCACTTCTACTATATCTAGAAAACAAAATGGAATTACCTGCTGGTCCCTGAGAAGCAACGGTATGCGGTCTCTCAATTCTAGATTGTGTTGTTCCCGACGCATCCCTAATCAAATGGCTTCCAGTTGCATTAACAGAACTAGTAGATGCCTTCATTTCACTATTAGGCCACTGATGTGCCACAGAAACATTACTATTTGCTGCAAAAAGAATCATACAGTGAACAAGATTATCACTCAAGTTAATATATCATATGATTTCTTGCAAAATAATGAATGTAAGCATAGTCATACCAGAAGTTGAATGACCTGTTGGAAATGTATAGGTAGTGGAAGTAACTATTGGATTCTTTTTCGATTCTTCCATCTAAAAAACGAAAAAAACAACAAACATATAATATACGAAATTGCTACTTGATTAAATCAGAAATCAAATCCATAATCAACCTCATTGCCTTAAAGATAGAGCAAAATCTGATAGTTCAAGGCCACATAGAAGATTCATCTCTCGAAACTATATCTAATTGTAGTGAGATTGAAGAACATAAGCAAAAAAACAAAAGGAGACGAACCTTTCTTTTCCCAAGAGCTAGCTTCTCAGAGATTGATAATTTAGGTGCTCTAAACCCTAATCTCTGATCCTTAAGTTTACCATTAAGACCTAGATCTTCAATCACAGCTCCAATAGCATCTCTACTGATTAGATCCTTTGGACTAAACTCTTGACACATATCTACCAATTTCGATTTAGCTTCAACCATTAGCTCAATCTCCAATTCCGTTGGATTTTTCCCAGCTCGAATTCTCTGCAATGCTGATAAAACAAGTATAATCTCCGATACTCTATTCACTTGCTCATCAAAACGTGGCTTCTTCAACGGTGGATCCACCGATTCTTCCTCTATCTCGTCTCTATCCCTCTTGTTTTCTTCAACCACAGATTCAAGATTCACCGGTACATCACTAGCAGTCACATCCATCTTCAACACTGTGAAAACGTGAGAATCTGAGGTTAACAAGAGGAGGAGAGAGCCGCGAAGGAAATGAATCAGAAGGAGTCTGATTGAGAAACCCTAGAAGAAGAAGAAGAAAGAGAGGGAAGATCTGAGATAAAAAATTTGAAAAGAATTAAAAGATTAAAATGTTACAAAACCTTATTTTCGCGGGTAAAAATTTGGGGAAATGTTGAGAGAGGATGAGGACGATATGGAATTTTACAAAAGATTTTTGCAGCTGAAGAAGAAAGGGGATTTTAGAGAGAGAGAGATGATGAGGTAAGCGTGCTTCTTTGGCTGCTAGAGAGATAAAACAAAAAAAAAAGGAAATATAAATCTGTAAAGAGCTGTTAAATGTTGGGCTGTATATATATTAAGGCCTTATTAGGCCCATGGACTTCGTTTTTCAACACTCTCGTAATTAAAGACACCAGTAGAGGGTACAAATGTAATTTAGTAAAACACGAAACAAAGACACACTCGGCTACCCGGATCGGTTTGGTTCGTCTGAAGTTTTGGAAAATAAATCGCAAATATAACCGTAAATTTATTTCGGTTTGATTTGGTTGACAAAATTGTAACTAAACAATTTCTTAATTTAATTACAATTTTTTGGTTTATTTAAATGGATTTATTCTATATATTACTAAAATATTAGTTTACTAAATTTTAGTTAATTTGGATGATTCGGTTCAGTTCTATAAAATTTTGATTTGATTCGGGTAATTTAGTATAAATTTTTTATACCATTCGGATTATTATATCATTCGGTTTAAATTTGGATTGATGAAATTCTGTTCATTTTGGTTTGATTTTTTTTTGTCCACCACTCGACAATTTTGTTCTTCCCAACTTGTAATCAGTAAACCTTCAAAACTTGGCAAAAAATATAATTCTTAACTTAACACGATGAGAATGATATTAAAGTATTAAGAAAAAAAAAACACACACAGACACAGGTCTTTCGTTTGGGATCAAGACCTAAAGACTAAAGCTGATGAAAATGGTGATAAACAGATACATAAATATATACAAGTTTTAGTGCTCATACATTTTTTCTTTATCTGCATTAACCATTAACAGAAGAAGAAAAAACCCATACACGTTTCTTCTTTCTTCTCTCCGGTGAAGCTGAAGCTACGACCTTCACCCTTTTTTTAAAAAACCTTTTTCAACATTCCTAAAATAATCGAAACTTGAAACTCATCGATTCATCGAGAAACCAAAGTCATCATCTTCCAACAATGTCGAAGAATATAAACTACTATGACTTCCTCGATGATCCATTGATCCAAAATCATCATCAAACTCTCCTTCTCCCAACATCTCAATCATCTCCACAGCTTCTCTCATCTCCATTCTCCTCTCTTCTTCACAACATCTCAAACCAATCTTCAACAAATTAATCATCTCCGCTTTACAATTCTTCTTCCCTTTCATTTCCTTGTCGAACACGTCACCTGTTTTCTTCTCCTTAACCATACCATTCACCCAAGTTACAAGACTCATGTTCGGGTCATAACCTTGAGTTAAGTAATTCTCAGGGAATCTTCCTGTCAAAATCTCCAAAATCAACACACCGAAACACCAAACATCTGTCTTCTTCGTTATGGCTTGTCCTTTCGTAGGTCTATACTCTGGCGATTTGTATGCAGTCATGAAGTTATGTGCGTGCTCTGAGCTCATCACCGGTCTTAGTGCGTAATCTGTTAACAATGGCTCTAATGATTCGTCTAAAACAATGTTTGATGACTTTATATGACCATGAGGAATCGTTAGGGTTGGTAACTCTTTGAACAAGTAAGATAAACCCTTTGCCACTCCTTTTATGATCTTTAGATGTGTTATCCAATCCAATCCAGCGGAATTATTTGGTGAAAAAAAACATAAAACATATAATTCAAATCGTTAGGAATGATATATAAAGAAACCTAAATTGCAAGTTGTTACTTGAGATGGAAGTCTGAGAAGTGTAATGTTGAAACATACCATGAAGAAGGCTTGCCAAGCTACTATTAGACATAAACTCAGTGACTAAAAGCTTCTCTTCTCTACGGTAATAGTAAGCGACGAGAGGCAATAGATTCGGATGGTTTAATCTCCCTAACCGTCTCATATGTTCATGAAACTCATCTCTTCCAACATTGTTCATATGTTTATACCTCTTCACTACCAATGTTTGTCCACTAGATATCGCTGCTTTGTATGAAGCACCAAATGTTCCACTACCAAGAACTTCAGCTGAAGCTCTTAGAAGATCTTGAAGACCGAATCTTTGAATGTCGTCCCGCACAAATAGAAGCCTTCCTCCTGGATCAGGCGTCGATGCTCCTCTCCTTTTGTGACTCACAACGGATTCCGCGGGTTTATTTATCTTGTTTGTAGGTTGATTGTAATTGTAGCTCTCTATCCTTTCATTGCCTGCTGAAGGATAATCTGACAAGCAATGTCGTCGTCTTCTTGATTGAATGAAACAGAACACAAGCGCGATGATCACTAGTATTATGCCAATAACAATCAAAATGATTGTTAAAGTGTAAAAAGATCCGTTCTTTTTCCCCATAGGAGGAGGAGTAGGAGATTTTGGATCAACAGGAGATACCGGAACAACAGGAATTGCCGGAGAAGAAGAAACACATGGACTTAAAGGTGCATCACACAAATCTTTGTTACCTACAATATTTACAAAACATTCATGTGATGCAAAAGGTGAATCAAACTCTTGAAAGGTTTTATGCAAATTTTATAAGAAAAACATGAATTAAAAGACCTAAAAGGACTGTTGTAATATGTGATAATGTTGATATATAGAGCATTGAAAATGTTACCTGCAAAAGAGCCTGGATCCATGTTCGAAAGGCTTGCGGGTATCGGTCCATCGAGGTCATTGTTTTCAAAGCTAGCTAATTTAAGATTCCTCTGTTGAAAAGGTGGTATTTGCCCTTGAAACTGATTACCATTTAGCCTCACCTCTAAAAGCATTGGCAAGGAAGCTAGAGAAGAAGGAATTGTACCCCGAAACGCGTTATTCGCCAACAAAAATTTCTTCAAAAGCGGCATACCTTGAAATACATCAGCAGGTATCTCACCCGAAAACCGGTTATTAGACAAATACAATGATTTCAACCCACTAAACCTCTTAACCTGAGGCATTGGACCATTGAAATTATTGTTCATGAAGCTTATGGTTCGTAAATTCTTCATAGGAATCAATGGTTCAAGGTTTAATTTTCCGGTTAAGCCCATTCCTTCGAGTTGTAACCCATAAACGTAATTGCTACAAAGAACACCAAACCAATTCGCTGTATTTCCTTGACATGGTGATGTTGATGCATCCCAACTACTAAACTCCGAAACATTTGCTAATGTATCTTTAAATTTCAAGAGACAATCTGCGTCTGAATCTGGAACAAGCTGAGACATTACGACCGGACATAACACGATGATAAAGACGATGAGGAAAATGCAAGAAGGTAGATTTTTCTTCGAGGCCGTGTTACACGCAAGCATAACCGGGTTCTCCCAATTTCGCATTGCGGTTACACACGCAATGGAATCGATTTGATCTCTGTTAAATCTCTTTTTTTTTTTTTTTTTCTCTTCCGTGAAAGCCAAGAAATTGTGTGAACGGAGGAGGGAAAAACAAAACCTGCCAAGAATAGACAAAGAAAATATTTAAATTGGCAATGTTGTGATTTTTTATTTTTTTTGGATTTGTGTCATCTTATGATTATTATTAGGTGAGAGAGATCTTTGGATAACCATTCAATTATCTTGTTTTAACTTTTAACTTATATATATGTAATCCTTGTTGTTCTGATTTGTCACTTGCTTTTGTTCCAACCAAAGTTTTGTTTTCCTCTACATGAAATTTAATTTGGTAGAACTCATTTCAAGAATTAGTGTATTAACTCAGTCGTCCTGACTCCATCTATAATCAAACTTCTGTTTCCACTCGAGCTAAACTTATTGGCTTGATGCTTAAGTTCTTACATATCACAGATATCTAGAGTTGTTAAACTCTCTAAATGTTTCTTCATCTCTAAGTACTGGGAGACTCGCTCAGGCAAGAAGAAAACTCAAATCATGGTTACAAGAGGAGGAAATCATATAAGACATTCAATGACATATGGTCTGTTGAGAGGTAAAGTGGACATTTAATGGTTTTGATGATCTTTGAGATTGGATTTTCTCTTTGTTCATCTGATTGATTGTAGTTAATTTTGGAATTTGAAGGTATAAATTAGCTGAGATGAACATGTTAAAAGTGATGTATTTGAATTATGCATGTAGTGGATATTGTTATATATCTCTTGCCTCATGTCTGCACGGGGAAGGTCACTGACACTAATGATTCACCAGTTCTTATTATGTCGTTGGAGAGATAAGAACAAGGGGACACAAGAAAAGGAGATGATGATTTCTAAACATATATTGCAGAAAACCTTACGTGAAATGGAGGTATATATCCCAAGATTCAGTTTCTAAACACATACACTCTTCTTGTTAGTTCTTAATTTTATATAATGTAGTAACAAACAAGTAGTTAGGAAAGATATATGCGTAAAATGTGTACTGCGCAAATCAGGAACCTGCATCAGATTCATTAGGACGCTGCAAGCTGACGTGGATGCGAAAGATGACAAGATTAATGAAAGCTGACGTGGCAAAGCTGGAGTTGATGATGTGTCAAGACCATGGAGGCGTGGCTTACTTGGAGTTGAAGATATTAGATGTGTTGCAAAGATTTGAAAAATATTCTAGGCAACCAATTAAGGAAAGGATAAACTTGAAGTACAAGTTTATCTGCTTAGGAGAATCTCGAAAAATCTTAGGATTAGGGTTTTAGAGATTTCATATATATAGAGGCCATGAAATGTGGTTAACACTTTAGAGCTATATTGAAAAGATTATAAACTTCGAAGCTAAAGAATAAAGTTTAGAAGGTTGGTGTTCCCTAATTTATCTGTGATATCTTCAGGTGGGTAGATTCAAAGTAGGAATTAGGTTGTTACACTTGACTCTGATATCTTCGTGTGGTAGATTCATAGGAGATTGTGTGTTCTTTGAAGCCGAATAAGCAACAGTAGGCTGAGGAGGTATTGTGGTGTGTTACTCGAATTTGATATCATCAAGTGTGTTGATTCGAAGGAGAGTTAGAGCTTAGGACTTGGTTTTTAGTTGGGAGCAATTCTATTGGGTATAATAGGTTTCGTAAAGTCAAAACTAGTAGACCTTTGTAAGAAATGTTATGTTGTGAATAAAAAAAAGTTTAAAGTGTTGGACTTGGTGCATTCCAAGTTATATTATTGTTGTGTCTTTTAGTCTCTATACCTTAATAAAATGTAGTAGATAGCAAAGAAACTAGGAAACTAAAGAGTTCCTTCGTTGCATGATGGGTGAGTGATGCGGTCATTGGACTAAAACATAAAGTCCCCGAGCCTAAGATGGATCAGCCACACCCCAAGCCACCTTGTTATGTCTTTAACAACCTCTCAAGAGTCCATACAAATGAAGACCCAAGGAAGATCAGCCCAAACAAGTCCAACGTTATAAAATCACTCCAATAGCCCGATAAGGACATATTGGCCTCTCATGAAGGATTTCAGCCCAACCATGAAAAGACTTATCTTTGGCCTCTAGGAAACTTTTCGTATGATTTAGAGGCTCATAGAAATGTCCTAAAGAGTTAAAGTGCACCATCAAGCAGAAGATCAAGTGGATCACTCCACACCTCAACTTTCCATATTTGGCACCAATTAGAGTAAATATGTATGAATCAACAGAAATATCTTAATGATTTATTCGACCAAGCTGATTTGGAGACCGTCTACAACATCCAGAGACTCCCAAGGGTTCATGGCTTCATGCCCAAGCTGTCTAGATACAAGGACCTTCACATTTTTCTTGTTTGGCATAAATCAAGCTATAAAGAAATAGAAATCAAGTTGATTTGTATTTAATTTTAACATTTTAGGACATTAGTATTATCTGATCACGAGCCTATATAAGCTCAGTCTCGTCGTCAATTTAAATCACTCATCTTTGAAATCAAATAAAAACGTAGAGTTTTCTCTTGCAAAAGTTATATCTTTTGTGTCTTGTTCATTAGAGTCTTTGGTGGATTTCATTGTTCTCTAATGCTCTTTCCTTGTCTAATCTAGTTGTGTGGATGTTCTTCTAGAATAAAAGTGTTGAATCATAGTCTATTGTGTGGATCCACTTAGACTTGGTTCGTGATCTTATCAAAGGGAAATCCCGCAACCTTTTGTGGCAATCTTCACTCCATCTAGCTTGTCAACTCTTGACATCTTGTGATCACTTAGATTGGTGGATTCTAGTCTTATATCAGTGAGAGACATTGATTTCTCTTTAGTAAATAATGAAATTCCAAAGAAGGTTGAAGAGGTTCCCTCGTTGCTTAAACAAGTTTTTTTTTTATAGATTTTCTGGTTAATACTAATCTAAAACATAAATACACGTACAGAAGTATAATTAATTGTGGATCTGGTGCTGTTTTAACTTTTCAGTGTGGAAGAAGAAGGGTATGAAGAGGTTGAATAGGGAAAAATGAAATATGAGACAGTGATCCAAATATCTACATTTGTCTGATTTGGTTATATCTACATTGGTTAATTTGGATCAGATCAGTTTTTGTTTTTGGTGTTCTAAATCAACATAATCAACAAACAAATATGTTCAACAACTACACGTTTTCCAACAAAATCTAGAAACACACTTGCTCAACTAGACTACCATAACAACAACAACATCACTACAACACTCTACCACCCTTTCCCAAAATAGAAAATTTAAAGGGTGGTGAATTTAAGTTTTTCAATTATACACACTTCTACTCTAAGAGAAGAATCACCAAGGCTACAAGAGCCACCAAAACAGCATTGGCGGTTAAAATCTTCATCTCCTTCTTTGAACCTCTAAACTCAAATGATGCCTCGCAAGCTCGTCAACCCTCGATTTTAGAATGCACGGCTTGATTAGTTTACTTTATTATCCTTTCATATTCTGAAATTTGGGTTATTTCTGATCTGCATGCATTTAATCCAGAACCAGTTCTCCCACCAGTCAGTGCTCACCCTGAGCAAGTGGAACCAATCAGTTATTGCCTGACTATCCGTGTTTGCTGGGACGGCAAGTGTTCGAAAATAGCCTCAGCCTCTCTCAGCCTTGAAAAAGAAGAAGGCTTCTTGTTTTGTGCATATAGCCACGTTGATCTTTTGAATGCCCTTAGTAATCAGGGTAATAGTATACCCCTACGGAATTGTGTCTTTTGTTTAGATATCCAATATCTGATCCCATTGCAAGTGTGAATCAGCTTGGTGGATTCATACAATGTTTTTCCTTAAGAGCGGATCCAGGTTTTGATAACTTCATACTAAAACGTGGAAGTCATTCTAGAAATGCCGCCACTGTGCGAGTTCCAGAAAAAATGCTTGGTTCTAATTAGATTGATCAAGCCGGACCGGTCCGAGACCAGTACAATCATATGGTAAAATACTGATTTATCCTACATTGCTTATTATATTATGTTTGTTATCTAACTTTTACTTTGCAGAAATTTGTGTGTTATACATAGCGACTGTTCTTGTGTCAGCTCTGAGGTTGATAAAAAAATAGACACAGAGTTCATGCTCCTATATGTAAAAGAGCTCACTTATTTATGTAACAAGGATTCGAGGGTACTCAGGATAAGAAACGGTGTTGAAAGCATGTGTCATAGTTACCATATGAGAGATATCTTTGAATATATTAAGAAACATGGCGTTATGAAATAAATGACGGAGGAAGCAATTTTCAATTGCAATGATGATATACCTTCTAAGAGATATAGAAGAAGGTACTACATCTCTAATGCAAAGGACCTCAATGATGATATAGAGAAATTATATAAACGTATGCAACGTCAACCAATTGGAGCCACACTCTTGTTTTTTGAGCCGGAATATGAAAACACTAAAAGGGTAAGTATTACATTTTTTGTTTAGTTTTTAATTTGTTTTTTTTTTTGCAACTTCAACTAAGTTTTTTATTTATTTCGTAAGGAATATATAGTGGGCCAACTATATGATTTTTGGATACAAAATAATCATATCATTTCTATATACCTATTAGATAGATAATTTTAGATTAAATTGGTTTATTAATTACTAAAGAGAAACAACAAAAATTAAGGATGATTTGTAATTGTGAAATAGAAGAAAAAAATGAACCACTTATTGATTTTTAATAATACAAATAAATTGATATGCCATTAAGAGAAATGATGATGTGTCAAACTCTTGAAAAGTGGTTTCATCCACTATATATATGATGATTTGGACACTGAACTATTAGTAGTAAATTATGAATTTGTTTTGTTAAAACAATGTATATAACCTACACATAACTATTTTTGATCATTTCTTTTTGAAATTGATTGCTCCACTTTTTTAATTATTAACTTATGTTTTTTATCTCCTTAAACTTTTTTTTATATATACTTTGATTTCTTTTATCATTAACTATCTAACTAATATCATCTCTATACTATTAAAACATATGTACTCGTGGACCTATTGCCAAACAGATTTTCAAAAGTACTTAAATGAAATACTTTCAGCTATGGATCCAAACACTATTTATTTCCTTATCTAATATTACAAATCTTTACAACCAAGTACAATTATTTCCTTATCTAATATTATAATTTAATAGTATGAACTATGATTCTTCTATCACATTTGTTTGATTTTATTTTTAACTTATTTTGAATGATTATATAATACATATAATTAATTAAAAGTTTAGATTTTTTCTGTATATGTTGTGATTCAATTTTTTAAAAAAAACATATATTACTCAATTGATGAAAAACAAATTTGTGTTCTACGCTCCACATAGGCTAAAACATTTAGGCAATGATTCAAAGACATATTATTTAAAAGACCAAAATGATTCCAAATCCGAATGAACAATAAGCTTTACTTATCATGCGTTCAAATTTAAAAAATTTATTCGGTTTAATCTGGTTTTAGTTGAACCAATTTAAACTTAAAATATATATAAATATTTAATCTCTGGAAATTTTTAAAATAATTAATAATAGTTTACTCTATAAAATTTTTAAAATATTAATAATATTTAAACTCTATAAAAAATTTTAAAAATTAATAATATTTAAACTCTATATAAATTTAAAATATATAGAAAATAGAACCATTTAAAAGAAAACCTAGAAATTGACCCAAATTAGATGTCTTTCATAAAAGGTTTTTTTTTAAATAGTACAAATATGTTTAAGGAAACAAAAATATTTTGTATTTCCTTTTATATTTTTCATAATCATTACATTAAAAATAATTATTTATTTTCAATACAATTAAATCTCTTAAATATTTGATTTACATAGACATATTTTTATTTAAATATTAAGTCATCAATATCTTTGATTTAAATAATTAATATATATATATATATTAATACATTTGTTTAGATAAAAATTAAAAAAATTTGAAATTAGTTTTTTATATTAAAAATATAGAAAAGTTAACAATTCAACATAGATTTAAAGAACAAAAAATCTCTTTATTATTATTTGAGAAGTACATTTTAAAAGATAATTTATATGTGGTAGTTATTATGAAATGCAACTAACGATATACTAATATTTTTTATTTATTTTACAAAGGATATAAATGAAATTAAAAAAACCTAAAATATCATAATGATCAACGGGTTTGTAAAATCACTATACGGATATGTTGTTGTATCTTCTTACTCAATTGCTTGCCCGTTAGACTAAAATAATTAATCTAAAATATTTAATTATATTAAATAGATAGTTTACATGACGTAAAACTTCCGAGTGATATGGGATATGATGAGGTTTTGTCCCAAAATGGACAGATAAATAATTTTATAATATTGACTAATATATATATATATATATATTTATTTAATACTAGAGCTACCTATTTATAATAATTAATTTTAATACAGATAGATTAAAATTATCAATCCAAAATAGATAATTATATAATATGGATTGGTTATAGGATGAGAAGTTTCTGACGAGTATTGAACATGACAGGTTTCCGTCCTAAAATGGACAGTTTTAAGATAAATATTGGATAACTAATCATATAATATATACTAAAAATAATATATATATATATATATATCAATATAATGAAATTTGTTTTTTAATTAGTAAGCTAATATAGTAAAAAACGATGTAACTTTATGACATCATGAGTTATAAGATACCGCCAAAATCGATTAATCACCGTATATATATATTTTTTCTATTGATAGATGATATTGATACATGTTTTAGTTTTTATTTAAATATGATTTTTTTATTTAAATAAATTTAATATCTAATTTGGTAGGATTTGCTCTAAATTATTTTAATGAGAATATGTAACATAATTGATTTGGCATATGGTTGAAGCATATTATAAAAGAGGTACTCGTGGACTTGTTGCCAAACAGATTTTCAAGAGTACTTAAATGAAATACTTTCAGTTATGCATCCAAACATTTTTTATTTTCTTATCTAATATTACAAATTCTTACAACCAAACACAATTATTTCTTTATCTAATATTATAATTTAATAGTATGAACTATGATTCTTCTATCACATTTGTTTGACATTATTTTTAAGTTATTTTGAATGATTATATAATACATATAATTAATTAAAAGTTTATATTTTTTTCTGCATATGTTGTAATTCAAATTTTTAAAAACAAACATATATTACTCAATTGATGAAAATTGTTTTGTGTTCTACGCTCCACATATGCTAAACCATTTAGGCAATGTTTCAGAGACATATTATTTAAAAGAAAAAAATGATTCCAAATACGAATGAACAATAAGCTTTAGTTGAACCAATTTAAACTTAATATATATATAAATATTTCAACTCTATGAAATTTTTAAAAAATTAATAATATTTAAACTCTATAAAAATTGAAAATATATAGAAAATAGAACCATTTAAAAGAAAACCTTGAAATTGACCCAAATTATATGTCTTTCAATAAAAGGTTTAAAAAAATAGTACAAAGATGTTTAAGGAACCAAAAATATTTTGTATTTCCTTTTATATTTTTCATAATCATTACATTAACAATATTTTTTTTTCAATGCAATTAAATCTCTTAAATATTTGATTTACATAGACATATTTTTGTTTAAATATTAAGTCATCAATATCTTCAATTTAAGTAATTAATATATTCAATATATTAATACATTTGTTTAGATAAAAATTAAAAATTTGAAATTAGTTTTATATAAAAAAAAATTTGAAATTAGTTTTATATATTAAAAATATAGAAAATTTAACAATTCAACATAGATTTAAAAAACAAGAAATTTCTATATTATTATTTGAGAAGTACATTTTAAAAGATAATTTATATGTGGTAGTTATTATGAAATGCAACTAACGATATACTAATATTTTTTATTACTTTTACAAAGGATATAAATGAAATTAAAAATAATCTAAAATATCATAATGATCAAAGGGTTTGTAAAATCACTATACATATATGTTGTTCTATATATATATATATTTAATCCTAGAGCTATCTGTTTATAATAAATAATTTTTAATACAAATAGATTAAAATTATCAATCCAAAATGGATAATGATATAGTAGGGATTGGTCATAGGATGAGAAGTTTCCGACGAGTACTGGACATGATAGGTTTCCGTCCCAAAATGGACAGGTTTAAGATAAATATTGGATAACTAATCATATAATATATACTAAAAATAATATATACATATATACAATATAATAATTTTTTTTTTAATTAGTAATCTGATATGGTAAAAAACAATGTAACTGTATGACATTATGAATTATAAGAGACCTCTAAAATTGATTAATCTCCGTATATTTTTTTTTGGTATTGATAGATGATGTATAGATGTGACTTGAATATATTGTACCCATAAACTTAGGTCTAATCCGCTGAGGATTAATTAGGGCTCTGTTAATTAGGGTTTTACTATTAATACTCTAATCTCTAGCCTCCAATATATTCTGAATATATGTATTATCTCCAGTAATAAACTCTGTCTCTTTTCCCATGGACGTAGCCAACAAGATTGTTGGTGAACCACGTAAATATGTGGCTTGTTCTTTACGTTACTGTTATCTTGCTTACATCTGTTATAACAATGTCAATACATGTTTTGGTTTTCATTTAATTAGGATTTTTTTAATTTAGATAAATTTAATATCTAATTCGGTAGGATTTGCTCTAAATTATTTCAAGGAGAATAAGTAACATAATTGATTTGGCATAGGTTTGAAGCATATTATAAACCATAAAAAAACAAAATACTACAAATATATGTTAAACAAAATTTTTTTATAAACCATAAAAACACACAAAAATAGAAAATTAACTTACCAAAATAAAATATAAATATTTAGTAAAAAACAAAAAATAACACATTTATATTAAAAAAATTGACCCGCGTGTACCGCGGGTTCAAATCTAGTTAACTATTATAATTAAGTAATATTCATTAAAATAAACTATTTGATAACATAATTTTTTCATTCAATAATTAAGGTGATGAGGTAGACATCCTAGTTGGAGAGATAACTCTCTCATTATATATATATATATATATATATATGTGTGTGTGTGAGTGAGTTCTATTATGAGTTATTTTGTCTTAATTTTTTAAAAAGTAATTTATACTTATTTACTTAAAAGATCTTGAAATACTTATTGAACCATGTGTTTCTCGGCCTAAAAGATATACACTTTCACTTCTTTCTGATAAATTAGAAAGTCTTAACCATCGTCTTTAATTTACCTTCTAATTAAAGCTTCGATTAAGGATGATACGCACAGAAACTTTATTTAATTAATTATATCAAAACCAGGTTTTTAAGACCATTAAAATTAAAATGCATTGATTTTTAAAATTCGTAGTACAAACCTGATCAAAAATATAATGTTTGCTTAATTGTTGTTATCTTCTTTATACAAATAGATTTTTCTTAACACTTGAAAGAAACGGTAGGATGATGTGTAATACTACGAGGACCACAAGAATTTAAAAGTTTCAAAGCAGGTTCTCTTAGCTTAGGGTACTTAAGAAACAAACACATACATGTTTTTGGTTTAAACAGATTACCACAACAACTCCGATCACGTCTTTTCTTAACATTGTCTGTGCATGTTTTAAGCTCTCCTTGACAACTACGCAAATGGATAGCATTGATGGGAGCCGGAAATGATGTCAAGAGTATGATTAAGGTAATGAACATCAATGGAATAATCTTCATGTCTAGCTGATGAAAAAAATCTCACATTCAGAAGAAAAAGATTGTTTATCGAAATTAGAAACAATTAGTTTTACAAAAATGTTCTAATGCTTTCTCTTATTTAATTTTCTTTTGGGGTTTTAAATTGGAAACTGGAATCAATGATTCCTACAACATATGGAAAATATATTGAAGTTGGGAATCGAATCCTATATATGAGGGAGGACGATGATTCTATTTTTATCTACAAATCAATTAAAATCGAACAATTGAATTGTTCTATATATGGTTGTGACTTGTGAGGGTGGAGTTATATATTGGAGATGGATTTTTGAACGGGAAAAAAACTAGAGGATATTGCCTTTTCAAATATCTTCCAATTTTACTGAAACGTTTATCGGTTTATGTGAATAAAATGATAATGCAATGAAATTGTATGTGAGAATGAAGGCTTTGATATTTTGTTTACCTTTATGCAAATCACCTTGAAGGCAAACAAAATATCAAGCCTTCATATACAGTGTTTTCTAAAAGTAAGAGCAATTAATAATTAATATGCCTTCAAGGTGATCATCACAAATTTCATAGTGCAAACATGATCATCATATATATTTTTTCGAAAACACTGTATTTATTTATTTTTGATATTTTTGAAAACCTCATCAGGCACATTAGAACGACCACAAGAAATAAAAAAGGTTGACAGCAGTTTGCTTTAGCTTAGGGTACTTCATAAACAAATTAACACATACATGTTTTTTTATATATATAATTTACATACATGATTTTGGCTTTAACGTATTATCACAATAACGCTCCCGAACGATCGAATCCTCTGCTAATATTTATAATATTGTTCATGTATATTTGAAGCCCTCTTTCACAACTACCCAAACGGACAATTTTGGTTGGAGCATAAAATGATATCAAGAGTATGACGAAAGCAATGGTCATCAAAGGAATGATTTTCATGTCTAATCGATTAATTATTAGCTCCTGAACTAAGTCAAACTCTAGTACCACGGATATAACTGGTTTTTTTGGGGTAATTAAATTGCATTATGATGACTTAAAAAATTACCCTGTCCATGATATGGGATAAAACCTAGTCATATAGTTATAATTTATCTTCTATACATAACACAAATTAGTTGTCTAATTTTTACTTTCAACATGCTTACTAAGTTACTATAGGTTTGGTTAGCGGAATCAAAAATTAGTTGTCTCGTGCTTAGTAAAGAACGTTTTCTTTTTCAAAAGTCTAGTAAAGAAAATTATAAATGATGACTTTTGAAAATATCTTTTTTGAAATTCTGTGAGTGCACACGATTTGTCGTAACTCGGAAGAGTTGATTTTCCCCGACAGTGTAACTCGAGAGAAGACAAAAAAAAAAAACAACAAAGACATAAAAGTAAGAAATTAAATTATGCGGGTAGAAATCAAAGTAAAATAAAAAATGGGAGGTCAAATAAGAATTCTTCAAAAGAAGGCGGTATGGGTCAAAGGCTTAAAAGTAGATGATGGGCCCACGTAATTGGTCGGCATTTGCGTTTGCTTGAAATATAACGTGTGAACTTTCCAAGCACAATACTCTGCTGCTTCTTCAGCGTCGGTCCATACACCATTTTGTTCGTCCTCGAAATTTTTAGATATTAGTTCTTTTTTTTTTTTTTTTAATCTTCTTTTGCCTAAATGATTAATTAAAGTAGATATTTAATGATGAGAATTCTTCAGATTTTAGTTATGCAAATAATGTTTTTGGTTCTCGCATGAACTGCGTGTGAAAATATATGTATAAGAGTGGTTTGGCATAATGATGCTCTTGTACATTTTTTCAGGAGATATGATTGTCACGTACTGTATATGGATAGTTATGTACTGTTGTGATGCGTTTACTTGGATCTGTGATGTGTTTGACAAGTGATGCGGGAAGTTATCATTTATCGATAATGAATCTATTATCCACACCACATGTCCGCATACGATTAAGATATTCGTGATAACTGAAAATTATCTGTAACAAATAGTTTTATTTACTTATTGTGATTGTAAAACAGAGATTTAAATGGACAAATAAATTATTATTTAAAATATATAATAACATTCTTTAAAAAAAAATACAGGGAGTAGTAAATAAAAATGGGAGGATAAAAAGGCAGGGAATAATCACAAACTTTTAGGCCTAAAAGTGATATAAGTGTTGGACCAACACCTGGCTTGCACGTTTGGTGTCATCTCATCTCTTTCCTTTTTGATCTCATCGATGTTTGCATCTGTGCTGACCATTTTACCCTTGCATTTATACCAATTTAGTATGTAGCTGTAAAACTAAAAATATAATTTAGACAAGAGGTACACAATTTAGTATGGTAAACTCGTTTAAGTACAATTTTAAGCTGAAATTATATTGCAAGGCACTACTATATGGTATTATGGTTGGTTTGGTAATAACATTAATTATGTATACTTTGATTCGGTTGTTCATTGAGGACTCCACGTTTACCAAAAAAGGAAATAAAAAGACGTTTAATTTATTGCTTTCATACATTCGTCCACACATAGAATCTAATAATAAAATCACCATCATGATTTTATTTCATTTTCTTGACTCATCGCAATTGCTCGGTTCGTACGATTTCGGAATTTCTTATTTCATTCCAAAGACTTCGACATTAAACAAGGACCATGTGCTCTTATTATACTCAATTGATGACAACTACCCATTGTTTTGCTTTTGCTCGTGCTTCATTCAACGCCAATTCTTTTTTTTTTTGTCATTTTTATAATAAACACATTCATATATCATACTCTATATTTCAAAATGATTTATCTTGCTTACAAGACATTTCTAGGTCAAAAAATAATAACAAGGTTTGGTTAACACAACAAACAAAAACTGTTACAATTTACCAGTAACCAATAAATAGAATTGACTCCGGTAAAACATGGTCAGTCCACAACATTTCAACCACTCTCATTAACTTCCAAATCTTTCATTTATTTCATCATTTAACATCTCATGTTCCAGCATTTATTAGGTGAAAATAATCCTATCATCTGTGCATATCTTGATTTTTATTAGTAAAATCATAAAACTAAAGAATCGCAAAAGTGAAAATATCATCTATATACAACATAAAATAATGGAATCATTAAAGCTAAAACTAGGAAAGTTAGTGAAAAAAACTATATAATCGTATCACATTTTTGATCATTTAACTAACCACAATTTTTAAAAATATTGTGAATGTAAAATTTTCAAAGATCATGACATGACATCTTTTGCTTTTTCTGTTAAGGGGTTTATGAAATCGTGTGTATTTTGCTTAATTATATTCGTTTCTTCTTAAATAATGATTAAAAAGTAGATCATTATTCATTTTGGAAAATATATCAGGACTCATATTATTATTAGTTGTTAATCGTCATAATATATAATGACAGTTTACGCGGTACATAAAAATCAACAGTGGCAAAAATGTAAAATAGTATAGTCAAAGGGGGTATTTGGTTTAGAAAAGAGATGAGGATAAAAATGTGACGAGCGTTTATTATTCCCCCTGGGTGGAAAGTAAGCAAGTGGTAGCAACAAAGCAGCACTTGTCTTTTGATTCTTTGCCTTTTAAGCTTCAAATCAAAATATTTCATCTTCTTCTAATCTTTCTTTTTCCTCAATCCTCAACAGTCAATCTCTCTCTGCAAACATACTCAATCAGGTGAGATTCTTGATTTCAAAGTTTCAATCTTTTTTATTTTTTGCTCTTCCTTAATCAATTTAGTTTTCTGTCGGTTGCTCTCCTGTTTCTGGTGATTTTCTTACTTAAGTTTCGTTATGTTGTCCTCTTGTTTCAATCTATTTCAAGAACATAACTTACTTTGTTCTTCTTGTGTTAAGCTGTGTTGAAAATTGAGTTATCAAGCTTTAGGGTTTATGTAACAGTTGTCTTCTCTTACCTCAGAATTACGGTTAAAATCTCTGAACTTTGTCTCCTTACTGTTAATTGAATTCATGTTTCGATCTTGTTTAGCAATTTTTTCTTAGTGGGTCGATCTTGAATTGAATCTATCTAAATAAAGATCCAACCCTTAAAGCTTTTTTTTTTGTTTTTCAATTGTCTCTATGATGAATCTTTACATGAACAGACTATTGGGGTTATTTATTGTTTCAAGATCTAAGAAACTGTATTTGGTGGCAGATAATTTCAATATGGAAGCTACTCGAAAACATATGATTCAAGATGGATCTTCAATGTTTTATCATCAACCATCTTCAGTTCAGCAAATGGATATTTCTGTTCAGACATTTGATTCTTACTGCACACTTGAATCATCTTCAGGCACCAAGTCTCATCCTTGTCTCAACACCAACAACAACAACTCTTCTTCAACCACAAGCTTTTCCTCTAACGATAGCCCTCAACCAAACAACAACAACAACTCATCTCGGTTTAACAACGCTTCTTCAGAGTTTCATCATTCCCCTGATGACAACAACAACAACAACAACAACTCTCCTTTAAGTGGTTCTTCAGCTACAAACAACAATGAGACAGAGCTTAGTCTCATGCTTAAAGATTTGGAGACTGCAATGATGGAGCCTGATTTAGACAACAACAGCTTTGTTGATACCGGGTTTGGACAACAACAACAACATAGAGTTGTTTCTTCAGCTATGTATAGATCTATGGAGATGATCTCTAGAGGAGATTTGAAAGGAGTACTCTATGAATGTGCAAAAGCTGTTGAAAACTATGATTTGGAAATGACTGAATGGTTGATTTCTCAGTTACGGCAAATGGTTTCGGTTTCTGGTGAGCCTGTTCAACGCTTAGGAGCTTATATGCTTGAAGGTCTTGTTGCTAGGTTAGCTTCTTCAGGTAGCTCAATCTATAAAGCTTTGAGATGCAAAGACCCGACTGGTCCTGAGCTTCTTACTTATATGCATATATTGTATGAAGCTTGTCCTTATTTCAAATTTGGTTATGAATCTGCTAATGGAGCTATAGCTGAAGCTGTGAAGAATGAAAGTTTTGTGCATATAATAGATTTTCAGATTTCTCAAGGTGGTCAATGGGTGAGTTTGATCCGTGCTCTCGGTGCGAGACCTGGTGGACCTCCTAAAGTTAGGATAACGGGAATCGATGATCCGAGATCGTCGTTTGCTCGACAAGGTGGACTTGAATTAGTTGGACAAAGACTCGGGAAGCTAGCGGAAATGTGCGGTGTGCCGTTTGAGTTCCACGGAGCTGCTTTGTGTTGCACGGAAGTCGAAATCGATAAGCTTGGAGTTAGAAACGGAGAAGCTCTAGTGGTTAACTTCCCGCTTGTTCTTCACCACATGCCTGATGAGAGTGTAACAGTGGAGAATCACAGAGATAGATTGTTGAGGTTGGTCAAACGTTTGTCACCAAGTGTTGTGACTTTAGTCGAACAAGAAGCAAATACAAACACTGCGCCGTTTCTTCCCCGGTTTGTCGAGACAATGAACCATTACTTGGCGGTTTTCGAATCCATCGATGTGAAACTCGCTAGAGATCACAAGGAAAGGATAAATGTTGAACAGCATTGTTTGGCTAGAGAGGTTGTGAATCTTATAGCTTGTGAAGGGGTTGAAAGAGAAGAGAGGCATGAGCTGCTAGGGAAATGGAGGTCTCGGTTTCACATGGCGGGTTTTAAACAGTATCCGTTGAGCTCGTATGTGAATGCAACGATCAAAGGATTGCTTGAGAGTTATTCAGAGAAGTATACACTTGAAGAAAGAGATGGAGCATTGTATTTAGGATGGAAGAATCAACCTTTGATCACTTCTTGTGCTTGGAGGTAACAAATAATAATAAACTTTGCTTGGGTTTGAGAAATTTCGAGAGGTTAGAATCTTTTTTACTACAGTTTGCAGAATCAGAATCTGCTTGTAAAAGTAAAAACTTGTGATCCGAAGAAACAGATGTCAAATGTTGCAGTAGTAAGTGTTGTTGTTGATGACCAAGTTATGTTCAAAGTTCATGTTTTTATTTTCAAAACAAAGTGATGATGATTTGACATTAAACTTATATAACTCTGTTTTTTATGTCGAGATTTTTCTGGTTTTATGTCGTTAAATACTAATCATACATGTAAAAGTTAGCTAATAAGATGTCAGAATAAATCAAACTTGTAACCAATTATTTGATGATGATTGAACAATGATTATAAGTAGTCTAGTTCATTGTCATTTCTATCAGTCGATCCAATTGGTAATAAGTAGATGAGACGGTTCAATTTCTAACTACCTCAAATTATGTATCAAACCTATTAACTACCTAAATTATGTATCAAATTAACTACCTCAAACTAGCTCTAATTGATCAAACCTAAATTTTGCCACAACTATGATGAACATGAAGATGACTCTTAACCAGGCTCGGCCCTAAGCCCATTCTCATGAAATATGGGTTTAGGGCCTCAATTTTTTTTCTTTTCAATTAAGGCCCGAAATCTTTGTTTTTCACAATTGGGGTCCTACAAATTTTTTTTCACAATTAGGGACCCGAAATTTTTGTTGTGTTCACAATTGGGGCCCCAAAAGTTTTTTTTTCACAATTAGAGCCCCCAAAATTTGTTTTGCATTGGGCTCTATATTTAAAGGACCGGCTCTGCTTTTAAGTTTTAACATACAATAAAAGCTATATGATGATATGATGAAGAAATATGAAAATCCAAGCTAACATCGTTTCCACAGTATTCAAACTTAATTCTTTGAAGTCTATTATTAGTCGTGGTCCATTAATAGGTTGTTTCTTCTCTTTTTGTAGATGGTCAATTTTGTTACATTTTTGATTCATGAAAAATATTTAGATCACTGATGGTGTCATGATTACGTTAATCATTCGTCAGACAGATATGAAGTTTCTAGAAAATTTTGTTTTAAATGATCGTTGTCGTTTTTTGGGTTATAGTTATTAATATCCAAAGACTTACGTGTGTGTGTTTGTCTTTTGACCCTTGAAATCAGAACTGCCACTAGAAAGAATTGTCTGAACGTCATCATTACATCATGCTGCCGTTCGATAAATAAACGTGTGCGCTTATCTGAACTAAACGACCCTGCGTATTCGCATCTAAATGTAGTGGACAATTTTTATTCCCATAGAAACGGTTCGCACTTCGCAGTTAAATCCGCGTTTAACTTTTTTTTTTAAATCATTACCAACTAAAATTGGACTTATAAATGATGAATAGCGATTTTGTTTGACAAAAAAAGAAAGAAAGATGAATAGCGACTTTATCTACAAATAAATTTGATAGATTTTATTTGCCATAATCATTTAAACTCTAAATTCTAATAGCTTCGTATAACTTATACCATTTATACGAATATTATTGTAGTCAAAAATACGAATTTCGTAATAATATATCTTTTTATCTTGACTGACAAAGAAATGAGTTGATTAGACAAAAACCATTTGGATTATCTATTTTATAAAAAAAGTTTCTTACTACAAAATATAATTTATGATTGGTGGTATGTAGTGATACGATAACAAAAATTATCATTTTTATGTAAGCAATAAGTCAAACGATATCAAAATTGTGATACACAAAATAAAATAAAATAAAATAAAATAAAATAAAAAGAAACACTCAATAAAAGCTATGAAAAAACGATACATGCCGTTTTGATTTGTACTCTAGTACCTTGTATACTTCTAATTTTTGTTTCAAAATCGGAGCCTATTGTCATAGCAAGCCAATATCATTGTCGGACTCGGATCCTAGATTCCTATTTACTATTTTTCTTTTACGTTTAATATTATTATTTTATTATTTTATAGAATTATGTTAAATGTTATATTTTTTTCTCCAGATCCGTTCCTCTCAGCAGTGGCAATGTTATCATTACAATTCTCATCATCCTCCTGAGCTAGCTTGTGTCTCTTGTTTCTCAAACACTCATTTGTCCTCTTCATTAACTCCTTTAATTTTGAAACAATTGACTAAGTGGCAGTTCTGTTGAAGCTGACCCATCAACATTACTATCACTAATCTTGAGTCTCTGATTTTTTTATGTTCTACGAGTCCTACATTTTCTGAGTTTTGCAAGAAACCCCATTCCCAACTTCTGAAGCACCTGGCTCAATGAAATTACTTTAGTAATGTACCCCTAAGGTAATTCTATTGAGTTTGAGTTATAGAGAACTGAGAATGTGAGTCTGATTTTTGATGATTTTGATTTGCGTTCTTATACCAAACTTTTAAATAATTGGAATCCACTTCGGTTTTATGTTGAAAAAGCTATGTGGGTGACTGTTGATGACAATCTTGAAGATGAGTTTGTTTCGTTTGCTCGTTGTGTAAGGAGTTCTAAGCTTGTTGGGATTGGTTTTGTAGAGGATTACTATCCGAATCGAGTGGCCATGCAATTCAAGCTGGATCAAGATCTTCAAGACACTTATTATAATCATTCCACGCACCCTCTTCCGTGAAGTTTCTGTGATAAGCAACCAAACCAGGAAGATCTTGATCCAGCCTAAATTTCATAGCCACTCATTGGCTACAATATAGCTATACATGCAAATTAATTTAATGTTTTCATAACTACACAAGCTATTGACTTCACATAGTAAAAAGTATCATGTGTCATGTGCGTAACTACACCAAGTATTTTGACATACAAGAATTATCATAAATTATATGCACAACATCATAATCATTTTTACATATATATATATATTATTTTGTATATTTATATAACAAATAGAATAATTGATCAAAATATTAACAAAAATAAATTTCATTAAAAAAAATTTGTGTGTTATTTTTAGAAATCACACAATAAATATGTTCTAAAAATCGGACCCATTAACAAAAACTATGTTCTACATCTTTATAAAATTCAACTTGAAATATTTTATATTAACGTTTTATATTTTTAAAAATAAAATATATATTAATTTTTATTTAGTGTAGGAGCAGACACATATTTCATATTCTAGATTTTGATAGTACAAAATTTTGTTCGCCGGATCCAAAATAAGTTACTTGGATATGTCCAAATTATATAAGAACTAGAATAGTCATATAAATATTATTTTACTATTGATATTTCACCTTATAAGTATACTCCAATATACCTAAAAACAAAGTTCATATTACTATTTAATTTTAACTTATTTTGGACAGATTCGGTTAATTTTTTTTCGGATCTAACAGATCGAATTTGCTATTTTGAAATTCTAGGATATCAAATCCGTATCCACTCGTACACTAGATAAAAAATTAAATTAGTAAAGATAAATTTCTTACCGTTTTGATTTGTACTTTTTTACCGTTTCAAAATCTATTAGTACCATATATACTTATAATTTTTGTTTCAAAATCGGAGCCTAATGTCGGGCTTCATTAGATGCATGTTGTCAAGCCAATAGCATTGTCGGACTCGGATCCTAGATTCCTAATTCGAATGACACAATTACTACTACTTTTTTTTTAATGGACACCTCACACGGGAAAAATCTGTGGATACAGAAAAGAATCAAGAAAAATAAAATAATTTTTTTTCTAATGCAATAATTGGGATATCCACGGAACACGGGGGTCCATTAAATGAATTAATATGTGATTTATACTTTTGCCTTTCGAATTGAAACATCTTTATTGCGAGTTATTAAAGACAGAAGATGATGAATTCATGACGTAACACAACCCATTGATATTTAAATCTAAATTTAGCTGGGGTTACGTATCCCATCTTTTAATATATTTCTTTTGACATGTATACTTTGGCAAACGTAATAATGTTTTTTTTCACCCAATTAGGATCATAGAATACTAACGTATGAATGTATTTTGGAGCTAAGTTTATCAAACAAAAAAAATGAACAGATATAAAATTTTAAAGAAAATTAAATCTTGTTATAAAGTTATAAACTGTTTAAAAATGGCGTCTTCAAAATCCAAATAATAGCTTTTAAAACATTGACCATAAATCATATACTTTTTTTTTTTTGGGTTAAATCATATTCTTAATTTGGCCAACTGTCAATACAACAACTCTTTCCTTACTATAAATACATCTTCATAGAAGATTCAACAAATAAACATATTCTTCACTAACTCTCACAGAGATTCAAGATGCCAATCTCAGAGAACTCTTCTGGTAATAATAATATTAATAAGAGGTTAGTTGTTAAGAAGCTTTTCGCCAGACAGCAACACGAAGGATTTGGTGCTGTTGTAAGAAGAAGCATCGGAAGGTAAGAAACATTACCAAAATAAAAGCTTGAAATAATAATCCTTTAAATTCCAATTGTAAATGAAAAAAGGGTTTAAAATCTGTGAAAATTTGTAGGTTTGAGTTAAGATACTTTGACCCATTTCTTGTTTTGGATGAATTCTCAGGTGAGTTTTGTTTATTTTGTTCTTTTGTTTTTGCTCTGTTCTTTTGAATCCAACATGTCAAAAATTAACATTAGAAAATTTATAAAAACTTGCAGTTTCGGCTCCTGCAGGATTCCCAGATCATCCACACAGAGGTTTGGTTTAGTTATATCGAATATTTTAAACTTAATTTACACGTTTAAGTTTGCGTTCACATGAGAAAAAAATACCTTTCATATGCGTTTGACATTTATACTTATAATTAGAAAATATTTTTGCTTAAAGTTGTGGGTTCATTTGGAAAAATATACGCAAACACAGACGCATACGCTAACAAAGAATCAAGACCTTATTAATTAATTAATTAATTAATTAATTAATCTACACCTTATGATAAAAATAGAGTATTACCACTAACAATAACTTATAACTATTTCATTATTCTTCTTTCTAACTATTTTTTGTTCTTCCAAAAAACAGGATTTGAGACGGTCACTTACATGTTAGAGGTATTGATTGATCTCTTTGCATCTTCTTATTCGACTTTATAAGAATCGCTAAATGTAAATATTTGATGTTTATGCATATTACATAGGGAGAAATTTTGCATGAAGATTGTGAAGGACACAAAGGAGTAATAAGAGAAGGAGGATTACAATGGACGACTGCTGGAAAAGGCATTGTTCACTCTGAAATGCCTTCTTCTAATTCCAATGGCATTACTCACAACAAGGGCTTGCAACTTTGGATCAATCTCTCCTCAAAACACAAACTGTAAGCTTCTTCTATGTAAAATGTTAAGGGGTTAACCAATTGGCAATGAGTAGAATGATCCATATTTTTTTTATGTACAAGATTAGGTTCTTCTTACTTTATAGTTTGTGAATTCGCAGAGTGGAGCCGAGATATCAAGAGATAGAGAGTAAAGATATAGCAGAAACAGAGAAAGATGGTGTAAGAGTTAGAATCATAGCAGGAGAATGGAATGGAGTTAAGTCAAAGATTTGCACAAGAACACCAACTATATATTTAGACTTCACTCTCTCGCCGGGTTCTCGAATCTCTCAGTCCATTCCATTTCACTGGAACGCGTTTGTCTATGTTCTTGAAGGCCAGGGCCACTTTGGGGATTCCAAGTTACAACACTCAGGCGCTGCCGCACACCACTTACTGCTTCTAGGCCTAGGTGGTGACCGGTTAGAGGCTTGGAACAGTTCTGATTCTGGTTTGCCACTTCGGTTTATCCTTGTGGGTGGTGAGCCTATAGGTGAACCAATGGTACAGTTTGGTCCTTTTGTTATGAACACACAAGAAGAGATTGATCAGACCATTGATGATTTTGATAATTTTAGAAATGGATTTGAAAAAGCTAGACATTGGAAGTCTCAAGCTGCTTCTGCCTTGGGATTGTTCTGAAATCTTTTGGCCCCTATTTATAATTTGTTGCAATATTTTTGCACCAGCTTGTAATTGTTTACTTTTCATTTTTTTCATATTCAATAGTATTTTTTAATTAATTGTATTTTTTTTAATTAATTGTATTTTGATTTTTGATCTTTCCATATCTATTAGAAAATTGAAGTGTGATTATCTTTATTCTCTCCATATTACAAAATCATTCTAGATTCTTTAACAACGTTTAAGAAAAAAAGAAACTTTATTCAAATGTATATTATATCTCTAATCATTTCATAGCAAGACTTTGTAATTTTTGTTTTTGGTTGATAAATTTCTTTCCAAAAAATGAAACTTGAAATTTTATTCGAAACTTTATATTACAAATGTAAAACAACAATCTTTTTTTTGTTTTTTAAACATTTATTAATATCAATTTAGAACGTTCACATTATTCCATTCAAGAGGACTTTGTGTTGTTGACTTCATTCTCCAATGCTTGTACAAAAGTATCAGCATAACCACTCAACAATCCAGGACTAACCAAAGTCTCTTTAAATTTCTTATGATTCCTCTTCACTATGTTCCCAATCTCACTTTCTTTATCCATCACAGATTTAACCGTATCACTCAAGTTCTCTTTGGAGAACCATCCAGAATCTTCTCTCTGCACTTTCACAGAGACTTGGAGTTCTTCAGTGAGCAATCTTGTGATGAGAACTTGATCAGCTAATTGTGGAATAAACACAATCTGACAATCACTAAGCAAAGACTCCCACATTGAACCGAACCCACAATGGTTCACAAAGCAACCTATTGATGGATGAGACAATATCAAAGGTTGTTCCACCCATCCTCCCCAAACTATTCCACGTCCTTTAACCCGTCCTTCGAACCCTTCTGGTAACGCTTCTTGAATCGTTGATGAGCCTCTTGGTGGCATAACCGCTACCAAAAAGGGTAAGCCCGTCAGCTCCATTCCTAAACAGAGTTCTTGAAACTGATCCTTTTCGAGAGTGAATTGGCTGCCAAATGCACAAAACACTACCGAGCCTTGTTCGAATCCGTTTAACCAGTGAGTCCATCGATCTTCTAGGGTTTTTCCATTCCTGTCTTGCGGTTCGGGGAGCATTGGGCCGGTTAAGAGAACTTTTTTCTGACAAAGTTTTTGGATGAAACCGCAGAATTCACCTTCGAGTTCTATGCATGTCCTTATGGAAATGATGTCGCAGTTCTTAAGACCTGTGGTGACGCGACCGAAAAATTCTTGGTAGTTTTTCCCGTAGAGAGAACAGACGTTAGCGTCATGCCCACGTAACGCCACTTTGGATAAAGGATAATCCGGCGTAGGAAGCCCTAGTTCAGCACCAGGTGCAAGAAACATAGATATACAAGCTGCGGATATGATGTGGTAACTAACACTCTTGAATCCAAACTCCTTAGCCATTTCTGGAACCCAAAAAATAAAATCGAAAAAGATTAGGTCTGGTTTCAAAGCGCGAACCTTAGCTTCAATCTGATCGCGTAAGAGATTCATGGCCTGGCCTATTAATTTTCCCGACTCGCTTGGAACATCTGAGAGTGTCTCGGCGCCAACAGGGAGACCATTAACGGGAGGGAGAGTAAGAGGGTGGAAGACAATCCTGTCTGGGAACAGATTTAGAGGTTCAAGTCGTTTATGAGCTTTCTTGGGAAGCAAGAACGTAATAGTGTGACCTTTCTCAGCTAGTTTGTTTGCTAGATGAAGATATGGAATCATATGACCAAAAGCAAAAGTAGGATACATAAAAGCATGAAACTTTGACCCCATTTCTTCGAGAGATCCAAAAGAAGAAGTTTTTGATTTTTAATATATATTCTCGAGTTATAGAAGAAAGATTACTTCTTTTTTTTTTGCTTTATATGTTCTATCATTGAGATGCTCCTCCCTAATATTTATAGCTTGAAGAACTTTTTATACGTTTAATGTTATTAATGGGCATTATTTGGGTTAGGTAGGTTCTAATTTTTTTAATTGGTAGGTTGTATGGTCACTGTTAAATGTCAATGTCCAGATTGCATGTCCCTTGTGTTATATGCAACTGTCCATGTGATTTGATTTGTTATTTTTTTGTCGGTCGAAGATTTGATTGCAAAAGAGTAACAACATGCAATTTGTTATTTTGATTGCAAAATAGACTCGGTCTCTTTTTCACATTAAAACTGTGCAATGGTATTTTTAAGAATTGACCCTTTTTATTTTGGGGTTAAAATGTAGTGGAAATAAGTCAAAGAGATGATAAGTGAAAGCTAGGAAAACAAGATATCCACTTAAGCAATTTTTTTTAAGTCACATTCTTGCATATCCATATATGTAATACTAATGAATCTTCTTGCTTTTAGCCAAAGGCTAGCTCAAGAATCCAATAAGTGTTTATGTTAATGCTAATTAACCATCAACGACAGAGAGTAGGGGGATACATGAAACACGTTTAAACCCACTGCTGTCTCCAAGATTCTTCTTCTTTGACTTCACATGTCTCTCGAAAATGTAGCTGAAATAAGAAGCTCTATTTTGTTATATATAAGAGCAGCTATTTATTATCATAATCATAAGCCATTTTGATTCTCATCTATAATAGGTGATGTTGTTGATGCAACATGGGTGTGTTTAGCTGTTGAAAATGCTCTTAACTGTTTTTGTTTTCACAAGTGTTGTTGAAGCTTTCAGTTAGGATTATGGTGTACTGGTTACTATTGGAATCTCAGAATATGTTTGCGATTTTGTCACGTCAAGGGCAAGTATGAATGTCGGCAAGGAGCTGAAACTGTAAAGGGAAAAAACTCGAGCAATGTGATTTTTTATCTTAGGTGTGCACTTAACCAGGGGAGTTAAGGCTTTTGTGTTGTTTGACATTTTTTTTATAATGAAGCTTTGTTCGTGGGAGCTACAACTCAGCCATCAAGGGGGAGAATATTAGTTTGTGATGCTGCTGAGTTGTATAGTTTCTGGAACATGTTATGATACAGCAGGTTCGACACATAAAGCATAGACACTGCATCATATGAAGCATAGACATTGCAACAAAATCTGCACAAATGCCGTGACAGCTTAGAGAAAGATTATAAGTCATTATTAAAGCTTGAAGATCATCATAGTGCAATTTACAAGGTAAGTTTGAGTTCTAAAACTCAGAAACAAAGGGGGAGATTGAAAGTATATTTGTAACCGGTTGTTAGACTCAAAATGATGACACATGTCAAAGCACTACAACATTGCTCTGCCCAAAAAGAGAAAGAAACTTTTGCATACGTCTTCTTATATATGCTACAATAGAGTTGTACTATCATCTTCTTCATCACCATATTAATCGTCGCTGTCTGATACCCTGAATGTGTAACATCAGGACCTTTATTGTTGTTGTGTCTAGCAACCAAAGACGTTGGAGTCTCTTCCATCTACTGCCTCTAAGGATTCTAGCGTTGCGCAGCTACATATGCATGTCGCAGCTTGGGTAATCTTTGACGCACTTAGTAATAGTATGAAAAGTGCAGTGACTAATGTCATAGAACAAAGCTGAGAAACAAAAACAAAAACTGAGTTTTTCGAAATGAATTTATTTCTTTATAAAAACGAGTTCCGAGAAGAAAAAACTTACAGTGAGTTCACTAGCTCTGTAGATATTGACTTCAGTGTAGCAGAGAAGAAAATTGACTTCCAGTTACATGAATCAATATACATAGAATCAATACTGATGATTCTAAGATAACGTCTGATACGAAGATGTTCAGACAAGATAGAACCAACATCTGAATCAATCTGAAAGAGCTTAGCAAAGTCCTGAAGGCGAAGTATCTGAAGATGACAAATGAGACGAAAGAGAACACAAACAAGGAAGATTACGGTTGTTCGGTATAGCCAAGAACAGAGTTCCATTACACAAGCTACTGTATCGCTTAAGACACGTGAAGCCTACCACCATATTTTGTATGCACTCATTGCTGAGAAACAAGAGATCACAAAAAAAGGACACAATGTGAAGCGAAGTCTGCAAAAAAAGAGAGAGCATTGCTAGTTTGTAACGCTTGTGGAACAAGTAATATATATGGCAAATCCAGATATTTACTACGAAGAATTAACCTACAAATGTTACTGAACAACATTATTATATTTTATTTTGTCTTTGACACTGAAATCTAAATATGACTAGATTTGTTTAATTATTTTTGTTTGAATTTGACTTTATTCTTTGGACAATTTTTTGTTTTTGTTTTTTGTTTTTGTAAAAGACTTTATACAAATTATTAATTGCCATAGTAAAAAAGAATAGAATATTAATTCTTTACAGTAACTGCTAACTTTAAAAAACTTAAACTTTGTGGCAGAAATGAGTTTCTTTACACTTTACACCATTATGGAAAAAATCTATTCTTATCTGAATGCAATCCTAAATTTCTATAGAAAACACTAATCATGTTTGACCATTTGTGATTTTTTTAATTTTTCAATTCTTTTGAAAATTTTAAAACCCCATTTCTCAAAAAAACTCAGATCTTCCCTCTCTTTCTTCTTCTAGGGGTTCTCTCTCAATTACTCTCTATTCCTTTGATTCATCTTCTTGGTGGCTCTCTCTCCTCCTCTCGTTGACCTCGGAGTCTCACGTTTTCCCAGTGTTGAAGATGGATGTGGCTGCTAGTGATGTACGGGTGAATCTTGAATCTGTGGTTGATGAAAACAAGAAGGATAGAGACGAGAATGAGGAAGAATCTGTGGATCCACCATTGAAGAAAGAATCTGTGGATCCACCATTGAAGAAGCGACGTTTTGATGAGGACACTCGTAGAGTAGCGGAGATTATACTTGTGTTATCAGGTTTGCAGAGTATTCGAGGAGGGAAAACTCCAACGGAATTAGAGATTGAGCTAATGGCTGAAGCTAAATCGAAATTGGTAGATATGTGTCAACAGTTTCGTCCAAAGGATCTAGTTGGTGCAGATGCGATTGGAGCTATGATCGAAGATCTAGGTTTGCATGGTAAACTTAAGGATCAGAGATTAGGGCTTACAGCACCTAAATTAACCATATCTGAGAAGCTAGCTCTTGGGAAGAGAAAGGTTTGTCTCCTTTTCTTTAGGTTTATGGATTATGGATTTGGTTTAAGATTTAATCAAATATCAATTTCGTATATAATATATGTTTTTTTCCTTTTTTTTTTAGATGGAAGAATCGGAAAAGAATCCAATACTTTCTTCCACATCTCCAGGTCATTCAACTTCTGGTATGACTATCTTACAATCACTATATGCAAAAAATTATCAGATATAACTTCAGGAGTCATTAATGTATAATCTTGTTCATATTGTATGATTTTGTTTGCAGCAAAAAATGTTTCTGTGGCACATCAATTGCCTAAAAGCAAAAAGAAGGCATCCACTAGTTCTGTTAATGCAACTGGAAGCCATTTAATCAAGGATGCGTCAGGAAAAACACAATCTAGAATTGAGAGACCTCATATTGCTGCTTCTCAGGGACCACCCGGTAATTCCATTTTATTTTATATAGATATTCGGAGATATTAGCTCAAATGTGGTTTTATCTGGTGAAATTTTTCGGTCATTTGGTTGATTTGGTATAGTTTATATTATACATTAGAAGTTAAAAACTTAATGAAGCTGCTCTTAGTATCATTATCGATCGAGTATACTATTAAGCCTTGGTTGTTTTCAGTGTTTTTTTTTTATATAAGTTATGTTGTCTGTAGAGAGAATTAACGTAAGCTTCATTTTAACCTATAAGTCTGTAGAGAATTAGGTTAAGTGTTGGAACTTGAAGTTGATTTTTGTTAGATCATAAGAAATATCAAAACAACATGAACCTAGTGTTAAGTGTTGGAATTAGGTTAACTGTATTATAGTGTTGGAATTAGGTTAAGTGTTGGAAGTTGGTTTATAATTTTGATTATGTTGGAAGGTATAATCAATAATTAACCTAAACTTATATAATAGAAAAACTACCTTAAACCTAAACGAAAAAAATATCAAAACCTTAATTTAAATACAAAAGGAAAATAGCCATAACTAGGTGATACCCTAATCACTATCAAAACGTCTGTGTGGTTTTCATGTTGAGTTCAAGGTTTAGGGTTCATATTTTTTTTTTATTGTTGTTTGTAGACAATTATCCACGATCTTTAAACTTATTACCTCTTCTTATGAACCAGCAGTTCCTGATGGAAATGCTACATCTTCGTCTGCCCAACCTCATTCCAGTTCTTCAACCGTATCAATTGGTACTGCATCAGATAGCAAAGTTCCTGGTCAGAGTTCTTCCAGAGAAACATATTGGAGCATCAGAACATTCATGTGTCAAGCTCCACCACCTTTTGGAGTGAGTTATGGTCAGACATCTTCACTTTTTGGAAACAACCAACATGCTGAAATTGCCAACTTGATCCATACATTTCTGCAACCGCCAGCTAAAAAAAATCTCTTGGGGAATGCACTTCCAACAGAATTCATGAGTAGAGCAATTACATGCCATATCTGTCAGGAAACTGTCAACGAAGTAGAGACAGTGCTCATATGTGATGTTTGTGAAAGAGGATTTCACTTGAAATGTCTTAAAGCCAACAATGTGGAAGGTGTTGTGAAATCTACATGGCATTGCCCAAGATGTGTGCAAATGCAATTAAACAATGGCAAGCCTTTTCGTCTTACTTACGGTCGCGTCATGAAAGATGCCACACCAGCAAATAAGTCTTCTATTGGAAAAATGGATAAAAAAGTTAATCAAGAGGCAATGCCACAGCCTGAGACAGCAAAATTACCAACTGAGGATTCAGCTATGGAACAAACAGTTGAAGCTGAAGATGCAGCTAAGAGTCTACTAGTTTTAGCTGAAGCAACACCAAATGTCCAAGAGGCAGTACAGAAGAGTGTCACAGAAAATCCACAGGAAGACAAAAGCTGTTGATGGTTCAGACAAAAGTTACAGAGAGCTGCGCTCACTCTATCCACAATAGCCAGTAAACTTACTCTCTTTGGTCCTCAAGCATATATATAGTAAGTGATGCCGTCTTTTGATATCAACCCTTTGGGATAGTTTGGTAAGTCTTGTTATTCGAATAATTGAGTTTGGTCGTATGTTTTATATAATTATGTATGTTAAGTTTGTTTGTGTCAAGAGTCGTGGCTTTAAGTTTGGCTGTCAAGAGTCTTAAGATGAAAGAGACACAACTCTTTATTTGGTGATGTTTGAAACATATTTAAGTTGTTGTTGTTGTAATGAAAAACATAAGTTTCAGATTCTATTTTCTGATTCATATCTTTGGTCAAGTAAAAACACAAGAGAAAATTGTTTCTAAATTACAATCATAAGATTATGATATCTTCTCTCTTTCTCTAATATCCTCTTTACAAAGGCGATTAGAGAGAATTTGTCAACCGGCATCGATTTTGGCATTGGACGTACTTTTTCTAATTATACTTTACTTAATTTAGTTTTTATTTAGATAAAAACTTCAATATCTAGGGATGTCAAATTGAAAAGGCACGAGTCTCGTGACTTTATATTTTTCTTCTCTGAAGGAATTTTGCTGATCTTCATTCTCGTTGTTAAGCACTAGTATCTTAGGGATGGTCCAAACATTTTTATTTTCCGCAACCAGTATGTTGTCAGTTATTTTATATCTCTCTTCGGTAGAGTTTGATTCTGGCAAAATTATCATATGCGGTGGTTCGGCTGCTTTCTATGTTGGTTTGTTAATGGCTAGGCGAATAATACAAATTTTTACAGAGATACCATTGGATGTGGAGTTAGAAGTCTCCATTCATTAGTGTTTTGAAAATTACGAAGTTAATATGGTGTTTTATAGTCAAATGATAGCCAAGAATTGCAATAGCTTGAGTTCAGGTACGGTAAGCAGAGAAAAAAATAACGGATTTGTTTATCCGTTAGCGAGTAAAAAACTTATAAAAAAACATAGTGTAAATTCACTTCTTATATTGTATCGTTCTTTAGCATCATTGATTAAAGTGTACGTATGTGGAAAATCTCTCAATAACTTCGTAAACTATGGTTGGAAGTGATAATAATAAAATATACGTTAAAAAAAATTGTGACATTTACTCTGTTTTCTACTCTCTTCTAGAAAAACCGGTTTCTCAACAAGTCTTTGTCCTATGAAGCGTGTGTATTTCAGTTTTGTAGTTCTTTAATTACTGTTACCTTATAAATTCTTACATCATGTATTAACATGATCTAAGTAATACAAGACTCAAAAATAATTTTATTTCTTTTGCTAAAAGTAGAATCATTTACAAATTCAGGAAATACAAGAGTGAAAAATATAAAGACTTTTTATGAATCTAAATTTACAAATAAATGAACTATATAACAATAATAATACAATGACGTAATTAAAGCACAGATAAATTAATTTACAATGGAATTAAAACAGATAAATAATTTGAAAGTGATTCAATGCCAAAACAATGAGAGGTTTCTTGATGTTCCCAAAAGAGAATCAAGAAATAACAATGGTTTTACTGAGAAGCCAAAGTACAAGAGACAATTCAAGTCCGAAAATTGTATGAACGTACCTCTATATCAAGTGTAAACCCATACACTGTGATTCCTGCTCTGTTATTCTCGAAATAACTCACTGCAAAGATTAAGCAGAGACCATTAAAGATAATAAAAACATTGCAGAAGACTTTTGAAGATGAGTTTTTTTATTTTATTTTTGAGTTACCTAGAGCTTGTCGTTTTTGGAATGTGATGGTAGTGAAAGCATAAGCAGGATTGGTTAGTAGTGATTTTGATCGTTATTGTTGGATTTTGGAAACATAGTGCGTATATCTTGAAACTTCCCCTTCCATGATTGAAATGTCTTCAAGATTGTCTTGTACGATCTTCACTATAATTTGGCAATCTCCTTCAAATATTACCTTATCAAAACCTCTGCCACTTAATAACTCGTAAAGCACTTAATAATGATTTACTTTCAGCCTCAAGGGGCGTTAAAGTGAAACCAAGATTTGTGGAACCCTAATATTTTGAAATACCATCACCATCTCGTATTATCCATCCACTGAAAGCCTCAGTGGTTATATTATTGATAAATTTTTATTTCAAAAACAAAACTGAAATTTATTCGAAACATTATATTAAGAATGTAAAACAACACTCTTAAAAAAAAAAGACATTTATTTAAAAACTGAGTAAACATTAATTGAGAACGTTCGAAGTATTTAACTCAAGAGGACTTTGTGTTGTTTACTTCATTCTCCAATGCTTGTACAAAAGTATCAGCATAACCACTCAACAATCCAGGACTAACCAAAGTCTCTTTAAATTTCTTATGATTCCTCTTCACTATGTTCCCAATCTCACTTTCTTTATCCATCACAGATTTAACCGTATCACTCAAGTTCTCTTTGGAGAACCATCCAGAATCTTCTCTCTGCACTTTCACAGAGACTTGGAGTTCTTCAGTGAGCAATCTTGTGATGAGAACTTGATCAGCTAATTGTGGAATAAACGCAATCTGACAATCACTAAGCAAAGACTCCCACATTGAACCGAACCCACAATGTTACACAAAGCAACCTATTGATGGATGAGACAATATCAAATGTTGTTCCACCCATCCTCCCCAAACGATTCCACGTCCTTTAACCCGTCCTTCGAACCCTTAATTCTGGTAACGCTTCTTGAATCGTTGATGAGCCTCTTGGTGGCATAACCGCTACCAAAAAGGGTAAGCCCGTCAGCTCCATTCCTAAACAGAGTTCTTGAAACTGATCCTTCTCAAGAAAGAATTGGGTGCCAAATGCGCAAAACACTACCGAGCCTGGTTCGAATCCGTTTAACCATTGATTCCATCGATCTTCTAGAGTTTTGCCATTCTTTTCTTGTGGTTCGGGGAGCATTGGACCGGTTAAGAGAACTTTTTTCTGACAATGTTTTTCGATGAAGCCGCAGAATTCACCTTCGAGTTCTATGCACGTCCTTATGGAAATGATGTCGCAGTTCTTAAGACCTGTGGTGATGCGACCCAAAAGCCTTTGTGTGGAATTCTTGAATAAAGAACAGACGTTAGCGTCATGTCCACGTAACGCCACTTTGGATGAAGGATAATCCGGCGTAGGAAGCCTTAGTTCAGCACCAGGTGCAAGAAACGTACCTACACAAGCTGCGGATACGACCTGGTAACTTACACTCTTGAATCCAAACTCCTTGGCCATTTCTGGAACCCAATAAACAAAATCGAAAAAGATTAGGTCTGGTTCCAAAGCACGAACCTTAGCTTCGATCTGACCGCGTAAGAGATCCATGGCATCGGATATGACTTTCCCAGTCGTGTTTGGAAGATCTGAGAGTGTCTCGGCGCCAACAGGGAGACCATTAACGGGAGGGAGAGTAAGAGGGTGGAAGACAATCCTGTCTGGGAACAGATTTAGAGGTTCAAGTTGTTTATAAGCTTTCTTGGGAAGCAAGAACGTAACAGTGTGACCTTTCTCAGCTAGTTTGTTTGCTAGATGAAGATACGGAATCATATGACCAAAAGCAAAAGTAGGATACATAAAAGCATGAAACTTTGACCCCATTTCTTGATTCTAGAAGAAAGGTTATTTTTTGGTTGCTTAGATGTTCTGTGATTGAGATGCTCTTCCTTTAGATCTATAGCTTAAAGAACGTATTCTAAGTTTAGTGTCATTTTATTAGTAAGGATTAGTTGGATTATGTATTCTGAATCAGTGGATTGCATGTGCCATGTGTTAAATGTCAGTGTCCAGGTTTGCTTGTGGTTTTGTCTTTTGGATGTTAGTGTCTGAAACTCCAAAGCTAAGCCCTTATAAAACTGACAACAACAAATCTTTAGAAAAATAGATCAGTGTTTCAACATCATTGTCGAGCCAATTTTAAGTTTTTAAACAGTAGGAATCGGAAAATATCTAAACGAAAAGCCACGTGTGACATTTCTATTAGTTAATGATAAAAAAGCACTAAGCTTTGGAGTGGGTGGGCATGACTTACGAGCTACTGATGAACAGAGACGAAATTTCCCGATAAAAATTGAACCTTTTTTTTATCTGTAAAGATCTTGAATGAAGAGTTTGAGAGAGCTTGAGTTGTTTCGTTCCCCAATTTTTATGCTCTGAAGGAACTGAGAACTGTGCGTATTAGCATCAGAAGAAATGGGATTTTCGATGTTGGGTTCCTCATGGAGTTTCCGATTATCCCCAAATATGTCTCCTTCTGAAACACCAAAACTCACAGAAAGAGATCCAATTTTTCTGAAGATGAGGTTTGGTCATCCAATTAGGGCATTGAAAAATCGAGCTCTGAAGTGCAGGTCTGTTATGTCTGAGGATTTTGTTGAGAGAAGTAGCCCATCTGAGGTAACGAACTCTAAAATCTCAGCTTTGAAATTTGTATTAGAACTTCAATGTATCCATTAAATTTGCAGTAGAATGTCATGAACAAATTCATCATAAGAGAAAGAGTAAAACTTTTTTTGGCTTTTGCAGATTGCTTAGTGAATTAGAAACCAGTAAGATCCAAAAATAACATGTTGATAGGTTTTAGCAACGTTACATGACAAATACAAGCTTAATTTCTGACTTCGCCTGTTAAAGTCTAGGCCTTTTCTTTTTTTCAATTGAATGAAGAAGTAAATCCCACTCTGTCTCTAATCTTCTTTGTAGATTTTGGATGTTAAGATTCTAATAATCTTCCCTGGAAAGACCATTCCGATATTGGTTATGTGACCTGTTCTGTTATTGTCTAACTTATTCCTTTGAATTCTCATTGTTTGAAAGGTTAAAAAAGAGCTAGAGATTTGCTTCGACCTCATACGTAGGCTTGGGAGAGGCATTGTGTATTTAGGTTCTGCCAGAGTCCCACAAAACCATTCACATTACCTACAAGCACAGGAGTTGAGCAGAGATGTAAGTAAGACCCGTTTAAACTCCACTTAAAGTTAGTTATCGTTTTATGATAGTTGTGTATTTTATCAGGCAGCAAATCTGTTAGACTGTACTACATGGTCTGGAGCTGGACCAGGACTTATGGATGCTGTGACTAAAGGTGCTTTGGAAGATGAGAAACCAGTTGGTGGCATCAAAATCGAAAAAGAAGCTGGTGAATGGACGGCATCGAAGTTTCATCCTTATCTCCCTCCTCAGAATTACCATACTTGCAGGTAAACTTAGCGAAACACCACTTGTTACTTCTGGTTACACAAGAGTGAGTGATCTCTAAAAATGTTGAATCCATGTTTAGGTTTTTCTCAGCAAGAAAGCATGGATTAGTGGATGCAGCGATTAGAAACAATGTTTCTGATAGGACAGCGGTAATTGCACTTCCAGGTGGCATTGGCACTCTCGATGAGATGTTTGAGATTTTGGCATTGATTCAGCTCAAAAGGATTGGATCTGTATTGCCTGTTCCATTCATTGTGATGAATTATGATTCTTTCTATTCAAAACTGTTTGAATTCATGGAGAGTTGTGAAAACTTGGGAACTGTTTCCAAAGGAGAAGTTTCTGCTTTGTGGAAGGTATGCAACAACAACTTTGAAGCTTTGACATACTTAGCTGAATTCTATGAATTGCCTTACGCTTCTACAAAACCGGAAACTGAACTTAGAAAAACTGCTCATGGATGATTAGTTTATTTTTCTTTTTAACTGTAAACAACAATCTTGAAGCTATGTGGTGAATGTAGAATATAGATTTGTGTGTTGTATATATACAAATTAGATTGGTTGTTATCACTTAAGTCTTGTGTTTCTTGTTGCTTTTTCCTACTTCACTGAACTTATGGTAATGGTTATATTAAAGCTGGTGAAGACACAATGGGATATAGACAAGTGTTTTAAAAAACCAAGTTTAAAGGAGGCAGATCAAACAAAAATCTGATAAAAGAACCAAACCAAACCAATAAGAATTGTTGTCCATAACATCCTCCTAATGCCAAGGAAAAAAAGATACAAACTTTAAAATCTTTGTAAAGTAAGTTTCGTTGGAACCTTTAGAGCCGTTGTGGTGTAGAAATTGAATACAAACAAAAATAAAAGCTTCAAAAAGAGAGGCGTCTATAAACCGTGGATCGTGCCTACTTAGAAAAGTCTATTTCACACTGAATATTAAACAAAAACGCAATAATTGGTCCTCTTCACTTTTTCTTCTACATCCTTCATCTTCTCCTCCATCGCAAAGCTCAAGAAAAAACAAAATCCAAGTGGGTTTTCGCATAAACCTCAGCGCAAATTTCAAGAAGAAGAAAACAGAGAAAAGCTTTCTTCTTTTTGACCTTTTTTCATCCCAATTAAAGGTTAACAGAGCATTAATTTCGTCTTTTTCTTATAACGAGAAACCTTTATCGAAAAAATCTTTACTTTATTCTTATTCTTATCTGGAAAATTCCTTGTCGTTCCTTAGATTATGGGTTTTTTTTGTTCCTCGAGAAAGTTGATTGCTTTATTGGAATCCATCTATGGCCTTTCTCTTTGTTGTTTTTATAGGATGCGTTTGCGTTAAATTGTTTTAGTAACTTGGTGAATTAATTAACCCACTCTTGACCATAATCAAGTTTGTAGCTTTTTTTTTCTTCAGATCAGGTAAAAGACCAAATTATTCATTACTTGCTTGTTTGAGGAGTTCTAGAGTTTTGTTTCAATGGCATCTTAAAGTTATATGATTTGATTCGCTCAGTAAAATTTGTTTCTTGGGGTTTGAGTTAGTGTCTTTTTGTTAGTTATCTAGAGAATTTAAACTAAGCTCCAAAAGTTTTGTTTGTTTTTTTTATACGGATAACTCCAACCGAGTTTGTTGCCTTTTTTTGTTTGCAGATCCTGTTATGGAGTCTCCACAATCTGTGGCATCAACGTTCAATGGTGTCTATTCAAATGGCAGTAGTGAAACAAGAACAAAGAAACATGTCATGTCGTCTGATTCAGACGGTTTCATCGGTGTGCTTGAGGTTTTTGTTCACCAAGCTAGGGACATCCACAACATCTGCATCTATCATAAGCAAGATGTGTACGCTAAGCTTTCTCTCACAAGTGATCCGGATAGCTTCTTGTCCACTAAGATCATCAATGGTGGAGGGAGAAACCCTGTCTTTGACGATACCCTTCATTTCGATGTGAAGAATCTGGATTGTTCGCT
>CM051362.1:24271180-24321141 GCA_028015245.1 Cardamine occulta | reverse complement strand
GAAAAAGTTAAGTAATGTGTTGGAAAATATAAAAAAATAGAAAACAGGAGAATATCAAATTATTATCTGAATAATGAGATATTAACTAAGATAAAATATTGAGTAAGATTTGATTTCTTAATTTTAACCCTTTTATCAAAAAAAAAAAGGAAGAGATTTGACTTTTTCCATATCTGATTTATCTAAAATTAAGTATGAAAGATTATAATCCTGTTAGTAGAATATTTTCGATGGGATTGTGATCTTTTTGTTATAGAGGATAATAACTGATTCCAACAAGATTTTTTTCCAAGTTCTATATTTAGTAAATTAATTGAGATATTTATGCAATGGAAATCGATTATTTTGCAATTCCGTTAAGATAGTTTTTTCGGAATTTAGAATCAACATTTTCCAAAAATTTCTTGTTGAAAAAAAAATATATATCCTTGAAAACCCTCTCATTGCGGACACTTCAACAATATGATAATAATGTTTCCCCAAATTTTTAACACGTCAGCAAAATGTACCTATACATTTGCAATTTTCTCCATCTTTATAAAGTTATAAAAATATGTTGGGTGGAGTTGAAACATGTTTGTAAGTTGATAGAGTTTTGTAACACGTTTCTATGTATTTAATAATAAAGACATAAATGAGAATCTGATAGTCTCTCTTGACAAAGTCGGAGGATGGAGTATCAAAGACTCACAGTGACACCCTTAACACAATTTACAGATGAAACTAAGTCGTCCAAGATTTTCATCATTCACTATCGATATTGGTTCTTAGTTCTTACTAAGGGGTTTGACCATTGTGATATGTTTGGTCGTTAGAGAAGAAGTATTGAGTTGTCTTCGTAGTATAGAAGAGTTGTCCATGAATGGAAAAGAAGAACCCAACAAAGGACTCGTGATCCAAATGGGCCACTAAGGAGCTTATATCAGTACACTGAAAATTTGACTCTTAAGGAGAGAACTGAACTGTTTACACAATGCATAGTGGACCTCTATTTTGGGGAAATTGTAATGCCTGAATTAAAGAAACGGTCACTAGCTAATAGTCAATTTTACTGTACCATTGTTTGAATTTATAATCAAATTTTTTGTTTTGTTAATAATAAGTTAATACTAGCAAAACATATATTAGTAATTTTGGATTGCAACAATGGTTTACTGGAAAATCTAAAACACTCAATATTCAGATTTTCTAAAACTTAACTACATCCTACATACATTCAAATTCTGCATGGTAAGGTGCAGTCATCTTCAGTTAATACATATCTTGACTTTTGCAGTTTGCATATGTGTCATGTGTGTTACAAAATTATCGTTGAAACAAAAAACAAATATATGTACTATTGATTTTTACTAGGCATTAATTCATATACTTGTTGAAATTTTTATTTAATTGGAAACGGGTAGGCAAGTACTGAATCTTCAATTCTCCCCACCAGGAAATAATAACTGTGTTAGTATTTCAGAAATTAATATTAACTGAGGGTCACAATTATGATCCTCCATCCATCTAACAATTGTATATATTAAAGGGAATATTAGAAAAAAATGCCAGATGTTCTGACTTTTTAAAATTTATGCAATTATCAAAAACACACTCGAACCATGCTATTTATTTGACATAAAAAGACATATCTATCCTTATTTCTTTTCTTCTTTCCTTCCCCTCTACGTTTTTTCATTTTTTATTTCTCTCTTTCTTTCTTCTTCTTTCTCCATCTTCATATCTCTTTAATCTCTTATTCTTCTCTTTTCTTCCATAATAATTTTGCTCCATCTCGATCTCTATCTTTCCTTATTCTCTTTTGATTTTCTTTTTCTTCTCTTTTCTTCTCTTTTCATCTCGATGTTCCAGATCTCGACGATAATGTCCCAGATCTCGATAATGACATATCAGATCTAGAAGATGATATAGTGTTATCTTGTCCATAAGATCGATTTGTCCACAAACTTGTATAATTCTGTAATATATCATGAGTCTTAGTTGTCCATAACATGTCTAATTAGAAATTTGTTCACTATTTCATTGCTTTTGTCCATGAAAAACTATACAATTAGTGGACAATAATATTATACAATAAAATATTGTTTATTTTGGTGATTCATTTTGTGGATAATTTTGACAATTCATTCCATGGATAATTTCGTAAACAAGAGAATAAGGGGTATAAATGTCTTTTTCTATATGAGGCTGTCATAAGAAAATGGCATAATTTTAAGTTTTCTGGGCTTGTGGCATAATAAAAAAAGTCCAGTCCCAATTCATGACATTTTTTCCTAATATTCCCTATATTAAATTACAGTATTAACTATTTTACCCGTGACCAATTTTTTTTTTTTATTTGGAGCTTTCATTTCATATACCTTTTATTCATTTCTTGTATATTCCAGTTTGAGAAATTATAAGTTTCTGGTGCTAGCTTTAAGAATTACTTGTAATGATTCTATATATAACCAAGTAACTCCAGAGATGTTTTTTTACAAAAAAAAAAAAAAACTCCAGAGATGTCTTAATTATTTTCTTAGTAACCAAAACTTGGAGCTTTTATTTTATACAATTTTGATCTATTTCTTGTAGTATATTTTAATTTATGAAATTATATAAGTTTCTGGTGCTAGCTTTAATTGTAACTGCATGCATGAAATAGCTGCTGTTGTGAGCTTTAAAAACCTTTTCGACCCCTCTCATTCCAATTTATTATTTTTCGCAATTTGTCAGTACAGTATTTGAGAAAATTATTATATTTGTTCAATTTATCTATGATAACTAAAGCTCCATCTATATATGCAGAGTTGTAATTCTACTTAACGGTTAAATAACTTAAATTATGGCATGATGTGGCCCATTCACTTGATATTATGCCTACTTTTTTCTATGCTCTAGTACACACGATTTATTTATCGGTATATGGCCCCAAGGTCGTGTCTAAGTCCGCAGGAACACAAAAGCTAAGGTTATTAAAATTTGTTCGTAGTACTTTTAAAGAAAACTGTAATCATAGAAGACTCGGAATAGAATAGTAAAATTTCCCGTAATACGAAGTTTTTGTTATTGTGTTTTATTTCCTGTTTAGGGTTTAAACTTCGTTAGAAACATTTAATTACAAGTTTACAACTGATTATAACGATCTAATGAATATGCATAAAAGTTTTCAGTTAAATACTTCTTACAAATGGGTTTGACTCTATTCGATCAATATGTTTCTTTTTTTTTTTCCCTGTCAATAACATGTATTATGAAGATTGTATATAATTTAGATAGAGATACATCGACAATACTAGTATAAATTTGGATAAAGACACATCAACAATATTTAACACAAAGTCACAAACAACTATAGATTACATATTATGGTCAGTTCGATAATATCTACAAACACATACTGTATCATATACTAGTATATTAAAAAATATGATACTATAAATATACATCTAAAAATAAATGCATCGGTTGAATTCAAAGGAAGGGGAAAAAAATAGAAAGGCGAGTAATGTGGAAGCTGACCAAAAGAGTCCTAAAAATTAAATGAAGAAGCGAATGCCATGGCATGGTAGGCCGTTGAAGAAGGTTTCAAATTGTTTGAAATGTACTATAGACTATTTTCAAATTTTCGGTGTTAATATAATAATATTTTTTAATAAAGGGCTTAATACTAATACTATTATGTTCTTTTTATTTTTTTTATAAGATATTTTGGCTAAAAACAAGAAAATAAATACAAAATTATATATATTGGCATTTTTACGTCAAAACATAATTTAATAACCAGAAGTGGGGAAACGAGAGTTATTGTGGTATTAAAGTTGCATCGGCATTCATGGAGTCATGAACCTTCCTCCTTCAACTGTATTTAGTTTCTATCTATCTAATATTTATTAGTTTCTATCTATTTAATATTTTATTGACCTCTGGAATCACATATATATACCTCTTATCATCATCATACATATATTGACATACGTGTATACAGCTTCATGACCAACAAGAATCACACAATTCGTATATTATATATATATATATATATATTTACACATGCATCAACATACGTTAGATAATGGTTGATGATCTCATGATGATTTGCTAATGGTCAGAAAAGATGAAAGCAAAAAAACAGAAAGAGGGATTCAACACAGAACTACAAATGTACACATTTCAATGAGGCTCCTTGGTGCAATACCCTCACTTATTAAACACACCCAACTTGGAACTCACACATCATCGTCTTCATTACTTTACTTTTCCATTTTTATCCCATTTATTTATTTATTTCCTTCAAAACTCTTTTTTATTTTTGGGTTTTTGGTTTCATGTTAATATATTACCTTCGAAAGAAAACTTACAAACTAAATAGTGTCTACTCCTACTTTTATTTCTAACTACCCCGCTTTTTTAGATAACTAATCCCATGTGATGGAAACCAAATAAGACAAACCAGACATTCTTAGAGAATTCAAAACTCAAATTAATCCAAAACAAAATAACTTATGACTTAATCTACCTTTCAGGATTATACTTGATAAATCCTTGATTGCACCAAAATCAAGTGTATAGTGTGAAAAAAAGATTTAGTTACCACTGTTTAGATTAGATATGTGCTCGAAGATGGATTATAAATGCAAAATAAATCCTTGGGGAGTAAACAAATACCAAGGTGGACAACATTATATTTGTGCCATGCAAAATAATCCCAAATTGAATCCTAATGTAATTGAATACTACTTATATTTTGTCAACGAATATCAACGATATTTATTTTGGTATATCTACTCATTACATCTGCCTACTCTTCTACTTGAACCGGTGGAGATAATAACTCCCCTTTAGGTGACTCCATCTTATATATATACGACTGTCACAAACTGTTTATCTATCTGATTATTGTTTCTCTAAACCAAAACAAAGTGAGAGATCCATATTTTTAAGCATAATAGAGTGCAAGGTCTAATGTTTTGTCAACAGGATGGAACTCTCTGTTCTAAAAAGAGGGATCAGATGAAAGTCTATAGAGAATCTTTTCATGGTTCCTTCAAGCGGAGCAAACAAGGTGATCAAACACAAGACAAACTTGAGAAGAACACTACTACTCTGTTCTATCAAAGATCCAAGTCAGAGAGCGCCACGTTGATCAAGCCTGATGTTCAACTTCACCTACACGCTAAGGTATATATGCCTAAATCGTAATATATATGCACAAAAAAACATGAACTAAAAACATGTTTCAATTCTATTTTGCAGGCCCAGTCAGAGACGTCTGAAGATCATAGGGCATACCTAGACCTTGAGCTGAACCTTTCTTCTTCATCAAGTTCGACTGTAAAAACAATCATGAAGAAAGATGAATGTTCAAAAGGCGGAACTTTGATCATGACACCAAGCAAGAAGGAGATATCAGGAGACATAGGGCTAAGTCGATCTCCGTCTTGGCTAGCGTTTGAAGGTGATGATGATATTCAGAAGAATAAAGAGATGGTAACAACGGTGTGCATGAAGTGTCACATGCTGGTTATGATCTGCAAATCAACTCTTGTGTGTCCCAACTGCAAGTTCATGCACCCTGATGATCATAACTCCACAAAACAGTTTAAGCCTTTGAGTTTGTTTAAGCTCTTATGCTAAGATTGCTTTGTAGGGTATGGTTGGTTGGAGTTAAAAGGGTCCAAGAATGTGAAACTAGATATATGTATGAGTTATGTATATACAAGAAGTGATAGTTTTATATTTATATGAATGGGTCGGCATGATTGTTCTGCTTTCCACTTTCTTCATGGTTATTCTTCTCTCAGACCTCGGTGATCTCTCCACTTGGAATCAGTGTTCTGTAATGAATCATTCAACAGCAAAATGTTAACCTCAGGATCAAATTTGTTACCACCAAGAGCACCAACAGTTACTACCAGTACCACAAGTTATTTATTGAGTTGCAAGGAGGAGCATCATGGTTTTATCAGCCAGTTATGAAAATTATTTGTTTATTGATGATAGATCAACACCCTCTTATTGCAAGATAGGTGGGGGTTTTTTTCATTGTAACTTTAGTTTCTTCTCTGCAATTCAGCCTCTTCTTCACTATGGAAACTTTTGGTTATTTTGATATTTTAGAGAGTGCTTATTGTTTAATACTTGAAAAAGAACAAATATCATATCAAACAAGATGTTTCCAGTGCAACTAAAAAACAAAATTAAGGTGAGGATTTTAGATTTTTTTTTATCGTGGTTGTTGGATTTGACCAACAAACAAATTGTGTGGTTATTGGTGGGATGAAATGGTGACCGTTGGATTACTTTGTAACAATATTAAAACATGTTTTACTAATGTAGAAAGAGCTAGATTTACTATCGGAACATAATAAAAACAAAAGTTTTTGAAAAGCATTAGCATAGTTACTTCAGGTTAAGAAAACGAGATAGTTGATGCAAGAAGCAAATTGTTATGTAAATGGTTGAGTGAGCAAGCTTTCACAAAGAGTATGTATCTCTCTGAAAGTGAGGGGGATAGGGAACTGACTTTGCAAGGTAGACTTCAATCAAACGCGTAGGGATCATCAGCATATGGGTTAAGGGAGCCCTTCTGAAAACAAATCTCCAATATTTGCAGACCGAGGATGACCCGACATGGCTGCTCCCTGCGCTCCAAATAATATGCAATCAACTCAAAAGACATTTTAGAAACCTAGCAGCATTACAACAGCATCATCCATAGCTTGTAAATGTTACTAAGGACGGAACAAAATAACTTACAGAAAACTATTGTGCGTTTTGTGAATATATTATGTCTTTCCTATCATCAAATCTACCTTTTTACTCTCTGATTCAGTACTAGTTTACTTGAGCGTTGGTTCAGCAAAAGTAGTGAATTTATATTTTACCTTGTTGATACTTTTGGGACTCAATTTGGGTGTCAACCTAGTACTGCGTCTTTGTGGCAGTGGCTCCTGTTGCAAAAAAATGTAAAGCTACCTTTCTTGAATATTATCCATATAACAGGATGGAGAAGATTACCTCAAACAAGGCTGTATTTCTTGTTTTTCTCCGTTTGGGTACCCTTCCATTATTCGTTTCAACGTCATACTCACCATGAGTTGCCTGCCAAGTTGAACGACAAACCAAACGATGAAGTTGATAATTGATGTAAAAATGCAAAGGTTTAAATGTTTACCTTGCTATGATGCTTTGGCTTTGGAATGCTCATTATGCTTCCTGTATTTCTATTTTCAGCTTTCTTGAACATTCTCGAAGCAGGTGTTTCTTTTGCCTTTTCAAAAGGAGAGTCCTGCATTTGATCCATGTGGAAGTGTTTATATAGTGTAGCCTTGACATAGCAGAAACGAAACAAAAAGTAAATAAAAATTTGATTCCCTGCCTGTTCGTCATCATTGTCTGCCCTCACTCTTACACGCCGCTTCTTTTTGTTACCACCAAGACGAGAGTCTTTCGAAACTGAATAGTTCTACAAAATAATAAACATCATGTCAACCTAAGATGCAAATCTAACAATATCCAGTTACAGATACATGTTTTCCAGTTTTATGTTATATTAAGCACATATCTTAAAGTAGATAGATTATGATCAGTAAGAAAATGAAGCTCGACTCTAACCCTGTTTGAGTTTACTTCTTGCTCTTCAGGTGGATTGTCACTCATCACCTTCCACTGTAACTGCACCAGAGCTCTTTGCCTCTCTTCCTGCAAGGTTAGGCCATTAGTTAAACCCATAAAGATTCATCTTATAATGGATCTTAAGAAGCACTTACTTTTTTCCTTTGAAGATCTAATTCTTCTTGCAGCTTCTTGCAATCATCTTCATACTGACACTTGAATGCTTTCAACTGAGCATCATGCTCACTCTTGATTGCTGTTATCCTCTGGATAAATAAACAAACTATTTGAATACCAGAGGCTCTATACTCTTGCATCTGTCTGAAATACGAAGATATATCTGTGGGTACCTCTTTCAATTCATTTTCAGCCTGAATCTGGTTTTGTCTCAGTTCCTGGTCATACTTGGCTTTGAGATTTAGCTCCTTACTCTCATGTTCCTCCCGAATACTGAGAATCTGGGGAACATGCAGCTTTTATCAGCTCACTTGCAATATAATTCGAACTTGGCTTGACATACTGTCAGAAATAAACTTCCAAACAGATAATGCATACAAAAAAAATAGGAACTTGATTTCAGATATCTGAATTTTCTGTCAGGTAGTAAGCTTAACAACTCAATCCACTTAGTTTGATTCAATCATTCAAAACTATGCACCTCATGATTGGTGATGGTTAGAAGGTTTCTTTGGAATCCAATAACACTCATTGATAGTATGGGACTGGAACAATGCATGAAATCAGTAGCAGGATAAGATGTGGCCAGAAAGTTCATAAATTATTTCCAATATATGAAAAATCAACATGATCTGTTAAATAAAAAGATAAGTTCAAAGATAGATAGATGCGTGCATTACCAGAGAAGCATGTTCCTCTTGAATGGTCAGCAATTGTCTCTTTGATTCTTCTTTGCAATCTGAGAGTTCTTTATCATATTTAGTGGACAAATCTTTGACAATCTTTTTCAGCCTGAAGTTAGAACCACAAAAAAACCTTCCCACCGAGACATCATCAATTGCTCAGTAGACTGCAACAAAAGATGCTGTACTCATATACCTTATCCTTTTCAGCAGTAATAATTTCCTGCTTTTCCATGTCATACTTCCTCCTGATATCATTAATGGCCTAAAACGAAAATGGAGAGATCAAATTTTCTTGGCATATTGCATTTAGATTCAGATAAGGGTCGTTAGCAAATCCTCATGAGACTACTTTTGCTAATACATGGAAACATTGCTCCAAATATACCTGGTCATTCCTCTGTGACAATTCTTTCAAGTGCCTCGACAGTTCCAACTGTTTACTTTCTAGCATCAGATCATGTTGCTTCTTGGCTTCTACAAGCTTAGTTTCAGCAGTTGCCAGTAGCTCCTTGTCCTGAAATGGGATTCAAATTTGATGAGTACTGAACAGGTGGATTAAAAACCGGAAATTCATGTCCTAGATTAACTTATTCGACCTTAATTATTTGTTGGTTTAACTTCTTCTCGTTTTCATTGCACTGGAGGATAAGATGCCCTTTCTCCTCTATGATGGTTTGGAGCTGGTTCACCTCTTTTGCCAATAAATCCGCCTGCAGCTGATGGCTCTCACTCTCTTTCTGCAAGGTCTCTAATTCCTCAACTTGTCTCTGTGCATCTGCCTGCAGTTTCTCGTATTTCTCTTTGCTTTCCATCTCTAATGATGAAAGCTTTAATGACACTTCTTGCTGCAAGATATATAAGAAACAAGTTAGCTTTGCAAGCATGCATTAGATATAGCGCATAGGGATAGAAAATAACTTTTATACCTTCTTATCCTCTGATGTCCTCACATTTTCTAATAAAATTTCCATTTCCTCTTTCAGCTCCGAAATCACTGACTCTGTTTCAGCATTCTTTGCAACTAGTTCTTTTGCCTCAGACTCCAGTTTATCAATGGTCTGGCTTGCAGAGCAGCGGACCCCAGAGAGTTGAGATATTAAAGACTCCTTATCATTCTGGAGCTCAACTATTTTTCCATTTAGTTCATTGCCTGTTGATTCCAGAACCTCTTTTTGGGCAGTTACGCTGAATAACTCGCCCTGGAGTTTATCAAAAGATCTTTGAGCACGATCGGATGCAAGATCTCTATCTTTTTGCAGCAACATAATGTGCGTTTCATATACGCCACTTAGCTTATCAAACTTTTCTGTGAAGGTCAAATTCTTTTTATCCAATTCAGTCAACTCAGCAGCCAAGTAGCGGACAAATTCATCAAGCTTCTTAACCTCCTGCTCCGAGCTAACCAGTTTTTTAAACTGTTCATCTGCACTCAGCTGAACACTCATCTTTTCTCTCTCCAACCTCTCCTGGATACTAACAAGGTGTTTCACCTCGTCTTCTTTTGTTGTTAACCCAAGATGTACCTTTTCCAGTTTGGAGTTTAAGTTTTCAATGTTGATTTTTGTGGCTGCAGTTGCTTCCAACTTCGTTATCACAGCATCTGCCACAGAGGAAGCACTCAATAAGAAGATACAATTGCTTTTTGCATCATGAATTGTCAGAATCATTGCTTTTTCTCATCTATTTTGCTGTGTGGCCACATATTTAAGCTCTACAAATAGTAGTCTAGAACAAGACTACTTCAACCATAATTTCTTTTTACTGTATTATGAAATTCAAAAAGAAAAATACATGTACCTTTCTTCTCTATGAGACTAGCAGTTCTGGATTGTTCATTTTGATAGAACATTTCCTTCTGTTCTTTCTCGAGTTTGAGCTCCTCCAATTCCTTATCTCCTGCGTTTTTGACTCAAAGATGTAACGAACTTGGATAGCAATTGTTTTTCAGGTCATTAAGTAGAATAATGCAACAACTTACTGCTTGTGATGTTTTCTTTAGCAGCATCTAATCTTAAAGACATGTCTCAGCATTTGCTGGTTTAAAGAGTCTATTGCTTCTGAACTAGTATTGAATTTGCTCTAAAAAAAAAACTTTATCCTTCTCAGCTGCAAATGCAATATAGGAAACAGATAAAGACACAAATCATAAGATATTTCACAAGATCAGATGACTGTATGATAATTGATTCTTACCATCCTGCACTTGGGAAGCCAAATGCTGCAGAGTCTCAGTAAGCTGATCACACAGAGTCTTTGTGGAAGAGAATTTAGACTCCAATCCTCTCCAAAGCTTGTCATCTTCCTTCTGCCTAACTCTGAGCTTAGCATTCTCATTAAAAGCGTTCTGAAGTTTCTCTTCTAAGGCATAGACATGCTCCATTGACTTTTTCAGCTTAGAATTCTAGAACATGGAAGAGCAAAATTTCTTTCAAATTTAGGCGAAACTTGTCTCGGACATTTACTCAGCATAACAAAGCACGAGCTCAAACCTACCGATCACAATGAACTTTCCAATACAAAATGTACACAGAGAATTAAAATTATCATCGCAAACACAAATCTAGCAATCAATCTAAGTTTATAAACACAAATAATGTATGAAGATACCTCACAAGCACATCCATGGAATCTAAGTTTGTAAACAAAAGCAATGAATGAAGAAAACAAGATAGCTTCCAAAATACCGCCAATTCGAGATCCGTTCTCATAGAAGCCTGATCCTTCACCAGTTTCTCTGTTAAACAGACGTAAAAATGTCGCGAATCGTCACAACAATACGAGTTGACTCAGTTGAGAGAGGTTGAACGAAGAAAACAACAACAAAAACCTGCAGTGAGTTTCAAATTCGAGAAACTTCCGGAGGAGACGGAATCCTGAGGCGGACGACCGGCGAAGGAGAACGTCTTCGCCGATCCAGACAATGATCGGAGTTGATCTAAGCTCTTCATCGCCGGAAACCCTAACTTCTGCATCTCGAGATTGAAAAATGACGAAATCGATCAAATCGTTCTTGCTCTCTAACTGTCAATTTCTTACGCGCGCTCTCGAATTGTGTGAGAATTAATCTGAAATAAAGTTGAGCGCCAAACACGTCGGTGCTTATATACCGGAGAAGTCGAGTCATTCTGCTAACGGCTATTTGGTGGAAAATATACTCCACGCGCGTGTATCTTACGCGGTGTGCTGACGTCAGAGACTCAGAATATCACAGGAGCCAGGTGGCATGATCAACGGCTACGATTAAACAACAGAGAAACTGGTGAAGGATCGCGGTATTTTGGAAGCTATCTTGTTTTCTTCATTCATTGCTTTTGTTTACAAACTTAGATTCCATGGATGTGCTTGTGAGGTATCTTCATAAATTGTTTGTGTTTATAAACTTAGATTGATTGCTAGGTTTGTGTTTGCGATGATAATTTTAATTCTCTGTGTACATTTTGTATTGGAAAGTTCATTGTGATCGGTAGGTTTGAGCTCGTACTTTGTTAAGCTGAGTAAATGTCCGAGACATGTTTCGCCTATATTTGAAAGAAATTTTGCTCTTCCATGTTATAGAATTCTAAGCTGAAAAAGTCAATGGAGCATGTCTATGCCTTAGAGGAGAAACTTCAGAACGCTTTTAATGAGAATGCTAAGCTCAGAGTTAGGCAGAAGGAAGATGACAAGCTTTGGAGAGGATTGGAGTCTAAATTCTCTTCCACAAAGACTCTGTGTGATCAGCTTACTGAGACTCTGCAGCATTTGGCTTCCCAAGTGCAGGATGGTAAGAATCAATTATCATACAGTCATCTGATCTTGTGAAATATCTTATGATTTGTGTCTTTATCTGTTTCCTATATTGCATTTGCAGCTGAGAAGGATAAAGTTTTTTTCGAGAGCAAATTCAATACTAGTTCAGAAGCAATAGACTCTTTAAACCAGCAAATGCGAGACATGTCTTTAAGATTAGATGCTGCTAAAGAAAACATCACAAGCAGTAAGTTGTTGCATTATTCTACTTAATGACCTGAAAAACAATTGCTATCCAAGTTCGTTACATCTTTGAGTCAAAAACGCAGGAGATAAGGAATCGGAGGAGCTCAAACTCGAGAAAGAACAGAAGGAAATGTTCTATCAAAATGAACAATCCAGAACTGCTAGTCTCATAGAGAAGAAAGGTACATGTATTTTTCTTTTTGAATTTCATAATGCAGTAAAAAGAAATTATGGTTGAAGTAGTCTTGTTCTAGACTACTATTTGTAGAGCTTAAATATGTGGCCACACAGCAAAATAGATGAGAAAAAGCAATGATTCTGACAATTCATGATGTAAAAAGCAATTGTATCTTCTTATTGAGTGCTTCCTCTGTGGCAGATGCTGTGATAACGAAGTTGGAAGCAACTGCAGCCGACACAAAAATCAACATTGAAAACTTAAACTCCAAACTGGAAAAGGTACATCTTGGGTTAACAACAAAAGAAGACGAGGTGAAACACCTTGTTAGTATCCAGGAGAGGTTGGAGACAGAAAAGACAAGTGTTCAGCTGAGTGCAGATGAACTGTTTAAAAAACTGGTTAGCTCGGAGCAGGAGGTTAAGAAGCTTGATGAATTTGTCCGCTACTTGGCTGCTGAGTTGACTGAATTGGATAAAAAGAATTTGACCTTCACGGAAAAGTTTGATAAGCTAAGTGGCGTATATGAAACGCACATTATGTTGCTGCAAAAAGATAGAGATCTTGCATCCGATCGTGCTCAAAGATCTTTTGATAAACTCCAGGGCGAGTTATTCAGCGTAACTGCCCAAAACGAGGTTCTGGAATCAACAGGCAATGAACTAAATGGAAAAATAGTTGAGCTCCAGAATGATAAGGAGTCTTTAATATCTCAACTCTCTGGGGTCCGCTGCTCTGCAAGCCAGACCATTGATAAACTGGAGTCTGAGGCAAAAGAACTAGTTGCAAAGAATGCTGAAACAGAGTCAGTGATTTCGGAGCTGAAAGAGGAAATGGAAATTTTATTAGAAAATGTGAGGACATCAGAGGATAAGAAGGTATAAAAGTTATTTTCTATCCCTATGCGCTATATCTAATGCATGCTTGCAAAGCTAACTTGTTTCTTATATATCTTGCAGCAAGAAGTGTCATTAAAGCTTTCATCATTAGAGATGGAAAGCAAAGAGAAATACGAGAAACTGCAGGCAGATGCACAGAGACAAGTTGAGGAATTAGAGACCTTGCAGAAAGAGAGTGAGAGCCATCAGCTGCAGGCGGATTTATTGGCAAAAGAGGTGAACCAGCTCCAAACCATCATAGAGGAGAAAGGGCATCTTATCCTCCAGTGCAATGAAAACGAGAAGAAGTTAAACCAACAAATAATTAAGGTCGAATAAGTTAATCTAGGACATGAATTTCCGGTTTTTAATCCACCTGTTCAGTACTCATCAAATTTGAATCCCATTTCAGGACAAGGAGCTACTGGCAACTGCTGAAACTAAGCTTGTAGAAGCCAAGAAGCAACATGATCTGATGCTAGAAAGTAAACAGTTGGAACTGTCGAGGCACTTGAAAGAATTGTCACAGAGGAATGACCAGGTATATTTGGAGCAATGTTTCCATGTATTAGCAAAAGTAGTCTCATGAGGATTTGCTAACGACCCTTATCTGAATCTAAATGCAATATGCCAAGAAAATTTGATCTCTCCATTTTCGTTTTAGGCCATTAATGATATCAGGAGGAAGTATGACATGGAAAAGCAGGAAATTATTACTGCTGAAAAGGATAAGGTATAGGAGTACAGCATCTTTTGTTGCAGTCTACTGAGCAATTGATGATGTCTCGGTGGTAATGTTTTTTTGTGGTTCTAACTTCAGGCTGAAAAGATTGTCAAAGATTTGTCCACTAAATATGATAAAGAACTCTCAGATTGCAAAAGAAGAATCAAAGAGACAATTGCTGACCATTCAAGAGGAACATGCTTCTCTGGTAATGCACGGCATCTATCTATCTTTGAACTTATCTTTTATTTAACAGATCATGTTGATTTTTCATATATTGGAAATAATTTATGAACTTTCTGGCCACATCTTATCCTGCTACTGATTTCATGCATTGTTCCAGTCCCATACTATCAATGAGTGTTATTGGATTCCAAAGAAACCTTCTAACCATCACCAATCATGAGGTGCATAGTTTTGAATGATTGAATCAAACTAAGTGGATTGAGTTGTTAAGCTTACTACCTGACAGAAAATTCAGATATCTGAAATCAAGTTCCTATTTTTTTGTATGCATTATCTGACAGTATGTCAAGCCAAGTTCGAATTATATTGCAAGTAAGCTGATAAAAGCTGCATGTTCCCCAGATTCTCAGTATTCAGGAGAAACATGAGAGTAAAGAGCTAAATCTCAAAGCCAACTATGACCAGGAACTGAGACAAAACCAGATTCAGGCTGAAAATGAATTGAAAGAGGTACCCACAGATATATCTTCGTAGTTCAGACAGATCCAAGAGTCTAGAGCCTCTGGTATTCAAATAGTTTGTATATTTATCCAGAGGATAACAGCACTCAAGAGTGAGCATGATGCTCAGTTGAAAGCATTCAATTGTCAGTATGAAGATGATTGCAAGAAGCTGCAAGAAGAATTAGATCTTCAAAGGAAAAAAGTAAGATGAATTTTAAGATCCATTATAAGATGAATCTTTAGGGGTTTAACTAATGGCCTAACCTTCCAGGAAGAGAGGCAAAGAGCTCTGGTGCAGTTACAGTGGAAGGTGATGAGTGACAATCCACCTGATGAGCAAGAAGTAAACTCAAATAGGGTTAGAGTTTACTTCATTTTCTTACTTATTATATATCCCCTTTAAAATAACGTAAACAGGGTAATAACTGGAAAACATGTATCTGTAACTGGATATTGTTAGCTTTGCATCTTATGGTTGACATGATGTTTATTATTTTGTAGAACTATTCAGTTTCGAAAGATTCTCGTCTTGGTGGTAGCAAAAGAAGCGAGTACATAAGAGCAAGGGCAAACAATGATGACGAACAGGCAGAGAATCAAATAAAATCTTATTGTTCGTTTCTGATATGTCAAAGCGACACATCTAAACACTTCTCATGGGTCAAATGCAGGAGTCTCCTTTTGTAAAGGCAAAAGAAACACCTGTCTCGAAAATGTTCAAGAAAGCTGAAAATGTAAACACAGGAAGCGTAATGAGCATTCCAAAGCCAAAGCATCATAGCAAGGTAAACATTTAAACGTTTGCATTTTTACATGCAAAATCAACTTCATCGTTTGGTTTGTTGTTCAACTTGGCAGGTAACTCATCGTGAGTATGATGTTGAAACGAATAATGGAAGGGTAACCAAACGGAGAAAAACAAGAAATACAGCCATGTTTGAGGTAATCTTCTCCATCCTGCTAGATGGATAATATTCAAGAAAGGTAGCTTTATATTTTTCTTGCAACAGGAGCCACGAAAACGCAGTACTAGCTTGACACCCAAAAGTATCAATAAGGTAAAATATAAATTCACTACTTTTGCTGAACCCATGCTCAAGTGAACCAGTACTGAAGCAGAAAGTTAAAAAAGTAGATTTGATGATAGGGAAAACATTACAAGTTATTTTATTCTGTCCTTAGTAACATTTACAAGTTATGGATGATGCTTTTGTAATACTACTAGGTTTCTAAAATGTGTTCTGAGTTATTTGCATATTATTTGGAGCGCAGGGAGCAGCCATGACGGTTCAACCTCGCTCTGCAAATATTGGAGATTTGTTTTCAGAAGGCTCCCTTAACCCATATGCTGATGATCCCTACGCATTTGATTGAAGTCTACCTCATAAAGTCAGTTCCATATCTCTCTCACTTTTTCAGATACATACTCTTTGTGAAAGCTTGCTCACTCTCCCATTTACATAAAAATTTTGCTTCTTGCATCAACTATCTCGTTTTCTTAACCTGAAGTAACTATGCGAGTGTTTCAGAAACTTGCAAATGTTGGCAAGAGAATTACTCCGGAATCTGTTTCTAATTCAGTAGCTTTCTTCAGAAAACATTGATCAAAAGCATTGAATCTTTTGTCATCTTCATAGTTCTCCCTATAATTTTATATTGTTGGTATTTGTTGGTGCTATTATTGATAACAAATTTGATCTTGAGGTTAACAGTTTGCTGTTGAATGATTGGCATTACAGAACACCGATTCCAAGTGAAGAGATCAATGAGGCCGGAGAAGAAATCACCATGAAGAAAGTGGAAAGCAGTATGTATAATCATAAGCCATTCATGTAAGCATAGAATAAAACTATCAGTACTTGTATATACATAACTCATACATCATCAGATAAGCTTGATCTAACTTTGTTTTTTTAAATCAAATAATGGGTTGGGCTCATATAATCACTAGTGAGTAGTGGCCTATGAAACCTAAGTTAGAGGAACATATCACGGAGGATTAGACGAACGAGTTTATTTGTTTAGGCAACAAATTATTTGTTTTAGACTTTTAGGCAAGCAATCAAATATTTTATGTCTAAAATAAGGAAGCTAGCTTAGCTATTGATGTGTTTAATTAAAAAAAACTTAATAAAGGGTCAAAAGTCATGAAATGTGTGCGAATCATATTAACTGAACCAACAGTAAACGCGTCCAAGCCTTTGACCCTTTCCACTTTCTTGTCCCTTTCGTTGGTACTTTGAGATTCTGGTAATGTGAAGAGACCTGATATTTTATATTTTATTTTACTCAATCTAGTACTATAAAATCTTAAAACTTTAGTCGTAAACCCAAAAGATAATTCTAACGCAAACGTTAAGCCATCAAATCCAAAACGGAGAAAGTCATAAACCGGTTGATATCATATGTTTTTTCTCGGAAACAGCTAGTTTCATGCATTAATTTGCGTCAAAACGTAACATACATTTACTTTGTACCTTTTCTTTTTTAATTTTTCAATTTTTGGATATTTGTTGAATGTATATTTCTCATAAAGAATCACGTGTCAAGAGTTTCTTTATTTTGCTTTGATAAAAAGAGTTTTATATAATACTAGTACAACTGGTTAAAAACTACTATGTTATTTAATATATATAAATTTAAACATTTTTGCTTAGGGATATAATATTAAAAAAGACAGGAAATTACATATGATTTTTTTATATTTTCGCACATTTTGGATGTCGGAATAGTGAAAACGCATACAAATGAATTGGGATTGTTAAGGAGATGACATAAATGAAAAGGAAGAGGAAGTCAACATGACAAATTAAAATGGCAGCTTTTTTTTTTTCTTTGACTATATCACACTCTTTGCTCCATCCCTTCTCTCTCCTTTTTTTCCTAATTTCATTTATATTTATATTAATCTTCACCCTTATTTTTCAACTTCTCTTACTTTTATCTCCTGGTATTCTTATTGTAACTCTACACCCTCATTTTACTGTAAAGCAAGACAATATGTATATACTTACAAATCAATCAACAAAACCAAAGATAGATTAAAGCTTAAGCAAGTATTTTCACTCAAATTAAACATTGATTTGATCTTTTATGAATAATAGACGCCAAGAATGAAGTAATTGGTCATGAATTAACATTCTATAATATGGGGCGTAAAGCAAAGATTTCATATAAATGAAGCACGCCAATGCAATGTCAAAATAATACAGATATCTTCATTTTATTTGTTTCCTTCATTGAATATATAAAAACAAATTCGCGTAGGAAAAAGACATAAACGAAAGGAGAGCGAAGACTTCGTCGCAGAAGACTTTGTGGAATTTATCGTATTGCTGCTACCTCCTCCGATTGAAGCAAAATTAGGGTTTATTTCCAAGTAAAATCCCCTTTTTATTCTATTTGCTTCATCCTTTTTTTCAATCTTCGAGCTGCTTAATGATGATTTTGCCTTTTCTTCAAGGTTTTGATTTTGCGTCATGAATTTTGCAGATTGTTTGTTAATAGAATAATAAATCTGCGGAAGATTGAATTAGATTGAATAGTCGAAGAAATTTCTTCGATTCAAATGGGAAAACTTTGTTGCTTCACTTCCGCTTCTGAGGTAAAAGATTTTTCACTATTTTCTCATCTGTTTTTTTGTGGTTTTTAGTATTTTTCTGGGATTTTTTTTTTAATATTCGTTTAATTCTGATGAAGTGAAGATGGTTTCATGAATATCATCAAATCTTTGGATTTTTTTTTAATTATATTTTTTCCATGGTTTAGATTAAATTTTTGGTAAAATTGTTTGTCCTGGATCGGAAATGAATACAATCTTTTCTTCTTGAAAGAATTGTGTTACTTTGATTGTGAAAAAAACTTGTCTTGTCTAAGATAAGCGATGTTAGAAGTGAAAGATTTGAGCTTGATGTATTTGTTTTCTTGGTCTGGATTTAGGTTGTGGGAGGACAATCATCATCTAAATCAGGTAAAGGAAGAATTCATGAAGGGGTGATCAAGTATGGCTTTAGTCTAGTTAAAGGCAAAGCTAATCATCCAATGGAAGATTATCATGTTGCTAACTTCATGAAAATCCAAGATCATGAATTGGGGATATTTGCAATTTATGATGGTCATATGGGTGATAGTGTTCCTGCTTACTTGCAGAAGCACCTCTTCTCCAATATCCTTAAGGAGGTAAATGATTTATGTTTTCTTGAACTGGTTCTGTTGTTTGGTTCTGCAGATTGTAAAAGTGACTTCAGTCCTTCCTCCTTGGAATGGTTTATGATAAATGTGTTCATATACTAATGGTATGCTTGATTTTTTTTTGTTTATTCAGGGAGAGTTCTGGGTTGATCCTAGAAGGTCTATTGCAAAAGCTTATGAGAAGACGGACCAGGCGATTCTATCAAATAGTTCTGACTTGGGTCGTGGTGGGTCTACAGCTGTGACTGCTATATTGATTAATGGGAGGAAGTTGTGGATAGCTAATGTTGGCGATTCACGAGCAGTTCTTGCTCGACGAGGTACAACAGAGCAGATGAGTACTGATCATGAGCCCCGTGCTGAAAGGTCGAGCATTGAGGATAGAGGTGGATTTGTATCCAATCTACCAGGTAAAGAACTAATTCGATACTGTATCTTTAGTCATTCTTTTGATTATATCAAATAATATGTTGACAAGGATTCTGTGGTTGTGATCTAACAGGTGATGTTCCTAGGGTGAATGGTCAATTAGCCGTGTCTCGTGCCTTTGGAGACAAGGGCCTTAAGACACATCTGAGTTCAGAACCTGACATAAGAGATGCGACTGTAGATAGCCAGACAGATGTTCTTCTCTTGGCCAGTGATGGCATTTGGAAGGTAATGGCATATTCTCTGCATATAGACCGTTTCTCATTTCGAATGAAACTATTCATCTCTTATTAAGTGAGTGTTTTGAGAGACCATATTCCTTGATTATAGATGTGTTGCTGATTGTTGAGAAATGATGTATTAACAGGTGATGACAAATGAAGAGGCAATGGAGATAGCAAGAAGGGTGAAAGATCCACAGAAAGCGGCAAAGGAATTAACAGCTGAAGCATTGAGAAGAGAGAGCAAAGACGACATATCTTGTGTCGTAGTCAGATTCAGATGACAAACTCTGGAAAGGGATATATTCAGGGAGGAGATGATGGTACTTACTATAATAAAACCGCATTTTCAATCAAGATTCATCGGGACAAAAAGCTTGCTTTTTCACTGGATTCGATTCTGATGATTTTGGTTCGGTTTGGACCGGTCTAAGTTTCGATATCTGAGAAAGCTTCTTACTGCTATAGCTTTATGTGCGTTCGTTTGTGTAAATTGTGTGTTTTTTAAAGACGAGAAGAAAATGAACAAAAAAAAGGGAGAGGAAAATGAGTTGGTGGGTGAGTCTGGTGAATGATGGGGATTGTGTTATTATTATTGGTTGATTTGTTATTTTAATCATCTGGATATAAATATTTAGGATATTTTAAAAGTACTTTTTGATTAGGTTTGGTGTTTGCATATTGTTAACCAAGTATTTGCTATCTATTTGTATGAGATTTATATTACATTGCCAAACCAAATAAATAAAAAGTTATCCTTCCTTATCATTCTTGTAGGTAACTGTCATTATCCCTTAAAAAGGATAAGGATGAATCAGTTTATAATTTGGCTGTGTTATAATTCTAAGCAAAAATCTTTCAAAAATTGAAAAGGTTGTGTTTGCGTATACAATTTGTAAAAAGATAACGTTTTTGAGTAAAATTTTATGTTCAAAGCAAAACATTTGAGTACAAAATGTAAGCATGGACATTGTTTTGTTGTATTAACGGTTCCACGAAAAACTCCAGGATGTGCAGCTCTCGCCACAACCCACAACTGTGTAGCTTTTGGCGTTTTGCTTTTTACAATTTTCAAAATAGCTTACAAACATTTAATACATCTATATGTTTGATCGTGAGCTTTGTCTTGCTCGCATCACAATTTGTGACCCTTAATCTTATATTTTTTTAGTGTTTTTTATTAATTTACGGATCAAAAAGCATAGAAATTGCCTCTACTTTCGGCTGCAAGAGAAGAGATCGATTCTTGTTGGCTTTGTTCTGGAGGCAAATACTGATTTCAATAGTAGAGGGATCTTCTCTTTTTTTGCAGAGTTTATGTCTTCAGTCTCTGCTCCTTTATCCCTCTCTTTGGTACATTTTCCAACTAATTCAATAGTGCTTCTCTGAATTTCATTTATTTTGTCATTGAAATTATAACTCGGATTAGTTTCAGAAATAAAGGGATTGAAGAAACTTTCATTAAATGACTCTGATTATAGCTGATTAATGACAATAAAAAACGTGTCAAATTATAATATTATTAATAATTTAATATCATTCATTGAACAAAAACTTATGAAAGCTTCTTCAGTAATCGCCATACTTCATAGGAGTCTTATACCAGAGCATAAGATACTGATCCTTATTAATATTGACTCTTTGACCAATCACTACAGATTTCTGATAAACAACAAAACTCAAATTGCATGGTGTCTCAATATAACCAACAACAAAAGAAAAGAAGCAAACTATGCGTAAAAACAGATTCCAACCCATCATAAGAGAGTTGAAAGATACGCAGTTTTGTGTTTGTTCAAAGTCAAGTTCTGAAAAACATCATCAAGAAATACATTAATTAAAATTACACATTCATCAGTAAACGACGCTTACTGTCTTCAGATTACGATTTCCGTAGACATCAAGAGTCGTTTCTCTTCTCACCAAGGATTCTCAATTCTGCAATCATTCAGTATTTTCATGAGTCTATTCAAATGGAAAATAATCTTCTAAGTAGCTTTAAATTTCAATAACACTAGCTTTTCATACCTCATCTTGAGGCTCATCTCCACCTTTGGTTCGCTCGTCTAAGAAGAAAAAGAACAACGTCGAATGTAGGTAAGCTGCAGGTTCAAAGTGTTTCAAACACGAAAAAAGCTTTGGAAGAGAAACAAGAAACTAGTATGCTAATGGTTTCTGCTTACAAACTTATAACCCCTATAAACTTAGCTAGAATTCAAAAGACTCATTTGATTCTAAGGAAAAGCCAGATGAGGAAATAAAATATTATAAAAGATTACCTCCTTCCTCATTGAGGTCTGAAGTCCACAAGGTGAGATTGTCTCTGAGTAGCTGCATTATAAGAGTGCTGTCCTTGTATGATTCCTCGTTGAGGCTGTCAAGTTCAGCAATTGCATCATCGAATGCTTGCTTAGCCAATTGGCATGCACTGTACAACACATAGTTTCATATTGTTAGAAAGTGACCATTGGATTCCATTATAGGTATCTTCTCCCAAAAAAATAAACGAACAAAACATACCTTTCAGGGGAGTTTAAGATCTCATAGTAGAAAACCGAAAAGTTCAATGCCAAGCCAAGTCTAACTGGATGTGTCGGAGCCAAACCATCCTCTGCAGCAGAAACGGCAGCCTGCACAGCCAGTACGAAAAAGGAAGCCTCTTGTTAGATCAGAGCTCACATATAAGAATGGCACCAAACAAGAAAGAAAGAAACGTGATCAAAGGACCTTATATGCCTCAAGAGACTGGTCTGCAGCTTCCTTGCGTTCAGCACCAGAGCTGAACTCTGCCAGATAACGAAAGTAATCTCCTTTCCTACATAGGTTGAACATAAAAGTAAAGTCAAAAGAGTGAAACAAATAAAGTAAAAAAAGTTCATGAATCTCAGACCCATGGATCAACTTCATTTTCAGAAAGAAACATAAGAAAGAGTGGTAGCTATTTCAGACTTAAACATATAGCTTCAGTCAAATTGATATGATAAACCTCAAAGTCTCATTCTTAGTCACATTTTGCATCTTCACGCACCACAATTGATATCATACTTAAGATCATACCACATTTGGGAATCAAAAAAGGACACAAAACAAAGAAGCAGAGGATGACTCACATTTTGTAGAAAAAGACAGTTGACTCCACAGTGTTAGACGATGGAATGAGGTGCTTATCGATAACAGACAAGATATCATTACAAACTTTAGCAAGCTCATCTTCAACCCTCTTTCGATAAGTCTTAAGCCTCTTGACATTTTCCTCATTTCCCTTTGACTCTTCCTTCTGCTCAATGGAGGATAGAATTCTCCATGAAGCTCTCCTAGCACCAATCACATTCTTGTACCCTACAGATACAAGATTTCTCTCTTCCACCGTTAGCTCCACATCAAGCTGAGCAACTTTCTTCATCGCCTCAACCATTTCTGCAACAACAATATTTCAAAAGTATTCAGAATTACTGAAGACATTAAAAGGAAAATACATAAGACCCAAAACTAACTAAGCAACTCAAATCACAAAATCAAATCTTGACTTATCTAATGTCTAGAAAACAGTGAAAACATAGATCTATTTCATACTAGCCATCTTTGTATAAAGCATTGACTCATAATAAACAAAAAAAGGTAAGCATAAGAATTATATCAACATAGGATCAAGAGTGATCAGAGTAACAAAATAACAATAAACAAGAAATTACTTTTAAGGGCTAATCTAAATCTAGATCAATTAACATCAAACAAACAAATCCGTAAGCAAAGTTATGGAAATGTAAAACCAAATCTAGCTAGAACCAAAAAAAAAAAAAAACATTCATTATTCGATCGGAGCAACAAAAAGATCTGAGTTTTAGAAACATTGACAAATCATTTTCCGATGAAGATCCAGAAAATAAAAAAAAAATACCATCGTATCTTTCGGTTTGCTCAGAGAGCTTGGCCAAGTAAACTAGCTTTTCCCTCTCATTCTCCATAGCTTTTTTTCTTCTTCTCTTTTTCTCTCTTTCAAGTCTGAAACAATGGATGCTTTCGTTTCGATTTGATTGTTTGAGATTAGTAGTAACCCTAGGATCCTCTCACGATGGTGATATACTGGCCGTTGGATCTACTTTTTTAGTCAACAAACTCAGAAACTGAAGTTTTGTAATTGTTAAAGAAACCCTCTAAGCTTTCGTATTTACGCGCAAAGAACCTAAACTTAAAGATGTTGTCTATTAAACCCCCCATCTAATTCCCCCCATCTAATTCGAAGATTGGCTTGTCGAAACCGCAAAAGGCTAATTAATGACGCTGACATGACAAACGGAGAAAGACACGTCTTGTCGAATATTTTACGGTTTGCTCTTTTTTATTTAATACAATACAAAATCTAAATCCAATTATGTACACTAGACAGGTACATATACATTTTCATGTAAAACCAAATCAGTTTTTTTTTGTTTGATTAGTTAATTATTGACAGAAGCACAGATGATATATGATTGGGGAGATGAATAATGGTCCTAAACACAAACTGAAAACTCACTGAATTTAACTTGTTTTTTTCTGCCAATTGCTTTGTACATGGACCACTTCAAATTCTATATCCTGCGATACCTAAAACATGTTTTGGTTGTTTTGTAACATTTTCATCATTTTTTCTCCATATTGAGCTTCTGAGTTCGGTAGAGCCACCAAATTCTCCATGTTATCATCATCTATTTTCGTCATATCGTCGCCTTTTTTCTTCATTAATTTTGATAGTTGTAAGTGGATTTTTTTATATGAATTTTCCTCGTTCACTGGCTACAATCAAAAAGTTCATAATCCCCACTCAATCTTGGTGTGTCCATTCAGAAAATCTCCATTATCATCTTTCTCCACAACATTGGTTTTCACTGGATCTGTTAAATCACTGTCAGTTCTTCTACTCTCAAGGTTCTGGTTCGTTTCAGAGCTGAGAACAGGCAAGTCCTTGGAATCAGAGTTACCAACTAAAGATTTGTTAGCAATCACTGGTTGTTGTCCTAGAGTCTTGTCGTCAGATTGCAAGGAATAGAGCCGGTTCTTGCTTTGCGATTCAAGAAGAGATTGCAGATACGTGGAGACTTCCTTGCAGGTTTCAAATTGCTGTCCATCAGGGCTATATGATCAAGAAAGAAAGAAAAATTCATAATCATGAACTAAAAGTAATAACAACACCTAGAAGACAGACTCGTGATAAGCAATTCCAATACCAGCCCCTAAGTATTGTCAACATGTTTTATTATGTCAAGAAGATAGATAGAAACAAATAAAAGGGACAATCATAAGTCTAGCAACAGAAACTAAAACACCATCATTCACCAAATCCTATTTCTAAATATGTAAAAGTAAATCTCTAAAGCTACAAAGTGAGTGCTAGTTACTATTCTTTGATGTACCCTATAAGATTCCAAAGCCAATTCCAAGTCTATCTCATTATCCAACTACAAAAAGACACATGATCAACATAACCAATGAAGGCAAACATTACTATACCTTATGTATCTGCGACAAGCCAGCCACAAATTAACACCTTTCTTTTTGATGTAGAGCATAAGTTTCCATCCTCTAGGCAAGTATCCTCCATAATCACAAGCATTCACAACTTTCTTCTTCTTCCCTATATTCACCCATTCACCATTAAGTTGTTCCAAGAAACCTAAGATCTCTTCCTTTGTCTCCAACCCAACCGTGATCCTCCTCAGCTCCTCCATATGGATCCTCTGAATCATCATTAGCCAATGCAGAGAGATCCACCTTTGTACCTTCTCTGTTCTCCAAGTTCACTAACTCCTCCTTATCCAGTGCAGAGTGATCCACCATTGTACCTTCTTTATTCTCCAAGTCCACAAGCTCTTCCTTATCTTCGCTTTGGTATTTCATTTCTGACTGATTAAAGCCATCTCTATTCTTTGGAGGACGACCTCTCTTCCTCTTCCCTGAATTTGAATCCATGGAGATTCCTGAACCACTAAATCTACTATCCGTTCCCAATTTGCTACTAGTTTTATCTACAGACGCATACACAGAAGCTTCACCAGTTAAAGAAATATCCAAAACCTCCGTTTCATCGCTAGGGTTTCGAATCTTCCTCGGCCGTCCTCGCCTCCTCTTGGTTTCATTCCCGGAAATTCCCTGAGTTAGAACGTTCTGAACCAAATCAAGATTCGGTTTCTGATAATCATTTCCGTTATAATGGATCGGGAACGAAAACGGCGTCTGACCTTCAATTTCTTCGACTTCTTCTTCTTCTTCTCCTTCGTCTTCTTCCGCTTTCCCCTGAATCGAATCGACAGAGAACAGAGATCTGAGAAGCAATGCGATTTGCGTTTGCTCTTCACGAGAGGATTCGTCTCTTTGACGTTGCGGTGACGGAGGACTTGGTTGTTGAGGTTGGCGTCCAAGGCGGAGGCGAAGATATGTTTGCTTTTTGCTACCAGCGGACTCATTGAAGACGGAGCGATCGATTTTTAGTGTTATATCGTCGTTTCCACCGGCGGAAGCAGCGAGAGACGCCGAGGAAGACGCAGAGAGAGAAGAAGAGTGAGAGAGAGAGCGAAGTTCTGATGGAGACAAGAGGCGCGTATCGATTAACGGCAAGGATTCGGCTGATAAACGGTTTCCAGAACCACCGTCGAAGTTGTTGTGATTGTTCTCGAGGTTACCGCCGTCCATGGAGGTAGCCACCGTGAATACACAGACGTAAACGGCGGATCCAACAGTTAGTTCCAAAAAGATGCAAATTCCGATAACTTCAGTGCTTTTAATCCTTTGCTCAGACTCGCTCTTCACTTTTCGATTTCGGTTTATCCAATTTTCAACTAAACCGGTTTTTACCAAAACTATTTCAAAAGTTCAAATCTAGGCAATGCAATGGCCAAATAGAAAATGTACACTTGGTCTCATAGAAATAGTGAATAGGCCAGAGAGAGGCCCCTATCGTTGGGTCGAATGATTTGGACATGGTCTCAAACACTCGCATATTGCTTTGTTTTGTAATTTATCCCACCACCAAAATCACAAAATCTCCAATAAATCAAGTGAAACGCATCAATAGCGCTCGAAATTGGGCCTACCATGGGCTTTCTGAAAAAGGAAAAAAATTATTGGAGTGAGCGAGGTTCGAACTCTCGACCTCAGGATGACTCTGTATCTATGAGACCTACGCGCTAGCCAACTGCGCCACCACTCCAATCGCTCAATAGTTTTGATTTATACATAATATTTCACCATTCTGTAATTTACTTTTACCATCTATGTTACTAGTTACTAAGTCAAAATGGAAATGGAAGTTCAGTAAATTGAAAGTATTTCTTGTAGTCTTTGTTAATACTTCTAAATATCCACAATTATAGTTTAGAGCATATAAAAATAGTCGTCGACATGATCTATCTTGATTTGTTGATGATTTGATATATAATTTGGGCCAAATTTTCGTTTTATGATGTCGTAGGTGCACAACATAAGGAACAAACAATGCTTCTGAGTTATGAAGCTTAATTTAAATGAAATATTAACCAAAACCAAAACCAAAAACATTGAGAATAAAAAAAAGAGAAAATTTTTGATCCCAAGTACAATATATAAGCAAAAGTTTAAATTTCTAAAAATATTCAACCTAAAGGTAGTATCATTCAAATACCTTTTACCTTTTTCACATTTCATCACTACATTTTCCAATCACGTATTTATTTCGTATTTTCGTTGAAGAATTCTGAAGCAACATTATTTTAATTTTGATTTGCAAATTTATTTTTAATATCAGATTTTTTGTTAGTAATACACTAATACTTCAATATATAATTGATGTCGCGTGGTTTGTACATACATTTATCTCGTCATGATCTCTTTCTTCAACATGTTCTCCAAGACTCTAACCCTAAGTCATAGCCCGACACTAGTATTTTGAAGTATAAGACTTTTTTTTGGTTTGTGTCAACAATTTATATGATATAGAAATCAATGAAAACAAAAACTTTTTAGATGACCCGTTTTTTATTTTCTCTTATTTTGCGAAGGGAGAAAGATACAGCTAAATGGAGAGAGAGAGAAGAATGACAGTAGGAAATCTGCCAGTTCACGGATTCTCTTCTGTTTCTTCTTTAAACTCTACTCCAGTTGTCTCCTCTTTTGCCATGCTGGCTGATTGGCCCCACTTACTTTTTTTCCCATTCGTATTTTTTATTACCAAAACAAAATATCTGTATTGGCTGACTAAAAATGTTGTCCTCTACGAACATTTTCATGTAAATTTTCCCTTTATTATCCGTCATCTTCTAGCTATATCCATGATTTACAATAATTTGATAAAAATCAGTTTAGACCAATGAAAACGTAAAGAGATTTGGTCAACTACACAGTTATCTAATCTGATTTTTCTTAGTCTAATAATATATTTTTAAAGCATAGGGGATTTGATATAGTGGGGTTTAATTAGATTTTGCATAAAGAAAGAAGAGAAAAAGGGGTTAAAAAGAGGCATGGTCGTTATTGAGTGCGTGCATGCGTGCGGGAGACTATGTAAAAGCTGTTTCTCTGCTCATTTCATGTGATTTTCTCAATTCTTTTGCCCACGGCCACTTTCACATATATAGCCTAGCTTATTTAACTCTTTTTACTTCGTGTTTACACGAACGTTGTATGTTTTTAAGCACCGTACGTAGAAACGCAAATTATTTCCTCAACATTTTACTCCCAAAAGATTTCCATATGTACATATAATTAATCTTATATATGTATATAATTAATTTTGCTGTTGGTATCTCTTCTAAGTTTTCGTTTTCGATTGGTTCATAGTTTTTTTCTAACAAAAAGTTTAAAGTACTAAGTTAGCATGAGGCATGTAGTGACTAAAACGTAGATGAGCTAATCCGACGTAGCTATACAATCACATCAAACGTAAGCTTGGTGGATATAACAATGGATTTCCACTAATCATGAAAAGTCATATATAACAAACCCGATCGGCATAATCATCATGAGTATGTATACAATACTTGGTACACAGAGTACTTTACATATGTTGGCTAGGAAAGTAAAAAACAAATATGTTACAAAGTCTAGATTTAAAAAAAAATAAACAAACTATAATCCTATCAGAATTAAAAAAAAATACATTAATTAATTTTGGGTTTAGGTTTATATAAAGTTTAATATTCTAGGGTTATAGTTTAGGATTTTGGATTTTGGATTTTGAATTTAGTTTTAAGATTTTAAGGTGGGTTTTCAAGGGTTCAGTTTTAAATGTTTAGGGAAGTTTAGTCCTTTTTTAATTTTAAACATATAGATTATTTTCTTAATTTTTGCATAAAATTATGAACTATAATTCTTATAAATCGACAATTATTTTCCACTAAATTCCAACACAAAGTTTAGTAACAAGTAACTTTTTTTGTGTGTATATGCTTGCGTAAAAGAAAATTACGCATATGTTAAACCATTCACGCATATGCTAAACCATTCACGCATATGCTTGCGTAAACCGTTTTTGGAATAGGTTTGGGATCTTATTTATTATTTCTGAATATTTTTTCTATGTTTAACTTTAACATTGTAAAATAAAAATCCTGATTCCAAAAATGATTGGTAAAACTCTGTATTATCTCGGAATAATGCCATCACTTTACGATTTATCTACCACAATGACTACCTATGGTTAAAAGAAAACATTAAAGAAGGTATTTTAATGGAGGAAAAGAAAAAAAGTTGTGGACGAGCTATAATGTTAAAACCTGGCAAGTTTATAGTCTTATAGACAGCGAAGACATACTCAGTGCTTGCCTTGTCACTCTTCTTACAAAACCCCAAAGAGAACTAATTCCTTCTTACATTAACTCACCAAGTCACCTCTCTCTCTCTCTGTCTCTCTAAGGGTAGGGTCAGAGGCAAAATACGACACCGTTTAAGAGTTGCAATTTGCATACAAAAAAATTAAAGAGAAAAATGAAAAAGTCGTTTCTGAGGCATTTGACGATATAAAGAACCTAACTTTCCCTCATTTACAATCTTTTCTTCTTTTCTTTCTTGGCTGATGTACACAGACCCCATTTTCATCTATTCATTCATTAAATTCATTTTCGTTATCGGTATATATCACAACCATCATCATCAACAATTCGAAATAGTTCTAATATATGTCTAATACGAGCTATTACCGATCACCGTTCGGAGATACGACCTACACCAAAGTGTTCGTTGGAGGTTTAGCATGGGAGACTCCGACCGAGGAAATGCGTCGTTACTTTGAACAGTTCGGTGAGATTCTTGAAGCGGTCATCATCACCGATAAGACCACCGGAAAATCTAAAGGCTACGGTTTCGTAAGTTCTTTTTTTGTTTTCCCTTTTATCTCCACCATTTTGATTCTTTCTTTATCCTCAAGACCCGCCACGTCATCATCTATGTGGTCCAGGTCACGTTTCGAGAGCCTGACTCAGCGACGAGAGCAGTCGCCGATCCGAATCCTATGATCGACGGACGAAAAGCTAATTGCAATATTGCGTCTTTTGGACGTCCTCGACCATCGACGCCTCGAGGTTTGTTAACTCAATTTATTTTTCTTTGAATGTGAACTTTAATGATCATTTGATTCTCATTTCATCTCTCTATTTATTTTTCATTATACTATTTATATGTTTTGTGTACGAGGAAAAAAACTATATGTTAATTAGTAATGTAATTCTTATGGAAATTTATATAATCATAGAGTATATTTTAAATAAAAACTTGTTTATTACTCTTTGATGGCATAGGGCGAGGACAAGGAGGAAGCCCTAATCAGTATCAAGGCGGAGGACAATCAGGCTATACCGGAATAGCTGCTCCGATGCAGCAGACTGCGACTGCGCAGCTCATGTATCCGCCGTACGGGTACGTGAGAATGATTTTAAAAGAACATTTTTAATGGGTTTATTTTCTTTATTTAAACCCAAAGGGTGTAAAGAAATTTATAAATTTTGCTTAGACAATGAAATGGTCCAATGCGATGGAAATGGTAAGAGACAGAAGATGATATTTAATGCTTCAATTTGAGCAAGTTGGAGTCAGCCTGTAAATACTCATAATATAAATACTTATATCATATACTAGCAACTTGTCAAATAAAAAGCATATATAATTGAAGATTACCCGGACCAACATTGCAATAGAACAATAATAGTGGAATATGTCATGTGTTTATAAAGAGTATATAATATTCTGTCTTGATGAAATTTGCATGCACTAACTTTGTCGAGGTAAAGTATTTTAAGATTTTTTTTTTGGTATTTTGGTGAATACATAGACTAATTTAGTTTAGCATCATTTAATTCTCTTGTTTTCAGGTATACCTACAATTCTGAATATGGGTACCACCAAGTCAGTGTCTTTCTATCTCTCTCTGTCTCCATGTGACATACATATACAATTATAAACATGCAATGGTATATACACATCTACTAGGCCAATGTCGTATCCTTATAGCAGCTGTGAATGTTGGAATTATTAGTACCTACAAAACTTTCTTAGATTGGTAAAATGCGTAGGGAAATCGTATATAAATGACGTGTAATAAATCTAAAGTAAATCATAAAATAACGAACTGAAAATTATCATTAATCTAATAAATAAATTCTATCAATATATAAATATATAATAAATTTATGTTTGAATTATTTACATGCAGGCGCTATACAACACACAGCTCCAACAAGCACAATACTATCAACAGCAGATGTACGGAGGAGGAGCAACATCACCATCATCATCCAACATCATGCCTTCTCCTTACTACTACCTCCAAGCTCCAAGCCCTAGACCATATCCTCCTCATCATCAACATCATCCGTATCATCAGCATCAGCAACAACAACAACAACGTTTACCTTCTGCCTCGTCTTACCTAATTTACCCACCCAATTTCGAGGCTCCAACTTCCTCTAATGTCCCTCTTTCACAAGGGCCAATATCTTCCTCCACCGGTACGTCTTAACGATAATAGAGTTTTTCACATTCGACATCGTTTATACAACCATGCATTTTGTCCAATGTGACATTCATCATCATAACAAGATCTAAGACCACTTATAAGTACTAAATTATAAGTTTTGTCAAAACTAGAGCTAGTGATGTATATATAAGAGTACGGAAGATTAAATGGAATACCAAAAAGAGTGAATGGTTAGGCACATGGGATATTTATAAATAGCGTCATATCCATGTGAACTGAGCTATCTATTTTTTTTCCCCTCACATCTGTCTATCCTCCATCATGGGGCATGCATACAAGAATATGTGTATGTAAATGCATAAAACCAATAGTGTTTGCATGTGAATTCTTTCAACCTTTTTATATTATTGATTCTCAAGTTCTAGTCACAACTCACAAGGGACCACTCTCTATTTAAGCGATTATCCAAACTTTGGAGTAGGGCGACCAAAAATAATAATTTCTATGTGCGGATTGTTCCTTGACTATTATACTATTTATTTATGTTTTAAAAAGGTCTTACGTTACCTTTTTTTTTCTTTTCAGAATCACATGCACCACAACAAGTCTCAGAAGAAGGAGGAGAATTCGATCCAACAGATGCACCTGAAAGTACAACAACGAACAACAGAGAGTTGACGTCATCTTCTTGATCAACTGTTACTCCAACTTGTACAATCTTTGACATTTTTTACCTTCTATTTCTCTTCATCCAACAAAGAAAAAAAAATGCTAATTCTTTTATTTTCTCAACCAAATCCATGACTTAACATGACGGCCAAAATAAAGATGGCTCTATCTTTCTACTCTTTGTCATGTTTTTTTCCCTCCTAACGGAATAAGATAATAATATGTCGACTTTGATATTCTTTCTATTATTTTAGAATAAATTCGATTTTTTTTCTTTATCTTCCATTGTACTTTAATTTTAAACTATACCGTAGGTCTTACTACCATCTTAACACGAAATAAGTCTATTTATGCAACAACAAAAAAAAGAAGTTAAGTGACGTTTTTTGCCTGATTTTTTTTTCTAAGCGATTCACATAAAAAAATTTACTTATTAAAAAAAAATACTTCCTAAACTAAGTTAACACATTCAACCAAAATAACTAAAAAATTGAGCAGATGGGATCAACTTCTTTGTCGATACTATATATGAGGCTGATGATTAAAATATAACTGGTTTACGTATATATTCCGTTACTTTATCAGTACTCTATAAGATTGATGTTAAAATTTTGAAGTAGAGAACCATTATACATTTATACGTACATTTTCTTTTTCCAACTTTCCTTTATAAGCTTGGTTATGATAGTTATACATAGGCCGCATCTAACTATTGGGCCGTGTATGTACACACGTCTATATTAGCCACGCTGCTTCTTGATCTGACTCAAAAGGACCCTTTTAACGACCCCGGCCCGTCGCGTCCTCCGCCAAGTGCCCACTTCGCTCATTCACCAATTGGTCGGCCAAAAAAGTAAACACATGGGATTTGTAATAGAAATTATCTCTTTATAGTTTAGACTAAGATTTGTAATCTATCAAACAAAACACACAAAAGTTATGATGGTAAAGTTCATCTATATCAACCCATTTATAAACGATAAAAACAAACAATAAATAACGGTTAACACATCTATAGTCTCGGGTCTACCACTTACATGATCATATATTTTTTGTAGTAAACTATTAATGCATTATAATTTGTTTATGATCAAAGATTTCCTAAGAGAACTTTATTAATAAGTGCCTCAAAATTCACAACCGACGAACCATGTTTATGTTTTGTTGCTTCCTCGGCCAAGCGCCGCCACTCCTCCGCCTTCTCTCTCATTTTCTTTCCTTTCTCTCCATCCATAAGCTCTCTTACCACATTCTCAACCTCCTCTCTCTTCACAAATCCACCGATCTCCATACCAACTTCCCACTCATCACAACAAAACTTACAATTCGTCGGTTGTTCCGCAAAAAACGGCCAACATATCATCGGAACACCGCCCGAGAGACTCTCTAATGTCGAGTTCCATCCGCAATGCGTCAAGAACCCTCCGGTCGCCGGATGAGAAAGAACTTTCTCCTGAGGACACCAACTCGCTAACATTCCCCGGTCTACCGTCTCCGTTAAAAACTCTTGCGGAACCGCTGCTGCCTCTCCGGCAACTAAATCCGGCCTAATCACCCACAAAAACTCTTTTCCACTTGCCGCTAAGCCCCAAGCAAACTCAACAAGCTGTTTTGCACTCATCACCGTTATGCATCCAAAATTAACAAAAACGACGCTGTTTTGAGGTTTAGTATCCAACCAATCCAAACATTCTGTTTCTTCTCTCCACAAATTTAATCCTATCCGACCTATTTCACTATCCTCGTCTATTTCTTGGTTTACTAGGAGATGGAGCGGTCCAATCGAATAAACCGGAGGTAACATAGAATGCATAGAGTGGATAACATCATGCTCAAGATCATCAAACGTGTTGAGAATGATCGCAGTGGCGCGTTTGGATAGCTCGACCTCTCGAATGACGAAATTTAGCATTATATCGTCAGGATCAGTAGAACGGATAAAGCTAGGGATGTCCTTTAGTCTAAGATTTTTCATTGACGGTATCCAATCTATAATCGTGTCTAGATGCTCCTTAGAAATGTAACTTTCATCTGTCAAATTCATCATCACTAATTAGTAATCTATAGGTTACGATACGACTTCGCTAGTGTATAAATCGGTTAATCGAGAAGTTACTAGCTCAAAGATACATGAATTAAATAAAATACCTTTAAATGGAGATAAGCCTTTCTCGATGAAGAGATCAAAGTGTAGAAAAGTCAAGAAACCACAAGCACTAAGAGTCCAGAAAATGACAGCTGGGACACCAAGCTCCTCCGCTGCGTCAAGAGCAAAGCTCATCACACCGTCCGATACAATACAGCTCACCGGAGGTACATCACTTCCGGTGTTAATCCGCCGGAGAAGCTCCTTGAACGGAGTGAGACAGTTCGTCATAGTGGACACACAAAGATCAGGGATATACTGCGTTTTATCCCCATCTGTCTCCGGTAGACCATCAGGGATAGACTCAAACCGGAAAGAAGGAAGTCCGTCGAGCGCGTTGGGACCACGAGACCGGAGGAGACGGTTGTGGTTGTAGACGGTGTTGACGAAGGTGACGTGGAAGCCTCTAGCGTGGAGGAGTTTAGCCACTTTGAGCATCGGGTTGATGTGGCCTTGAGCTGGGTGAGGAACACAAACTACGTGTGGTTTTTGGGTGCTAGAGACGGCAGGAGATGCCATTTTTGTTTGTTATTAATCTTCTGCTAAGGAAAAAAATGATGATGGAAGTGGCACAATTGGATCTTATCAGAAAAAAAAGAAAGTGGACACGATTGTTAGATTCATTAATAATGGCTCGAAAGACGCCACGACAAGCTACACAAAATTGAATTATCTTAGGAGTAATTTAAATTTTCGAGGAAGTAAACTCAACTATATATCTAAGGTGTATAAACAAAAGCTATATCTAAGGTATTTTTCTCATCATTGCAATTCTGTTGTAATTATCTAGCTATTTCTAGTGCATTAACTAAATATAATTTGATTTCTTCGTTATTAAAACTTATACTGAATTAAGTTGGTTTAAAATGAGAACTTTATTACCAAGGAGTTATTTTTTTTTTAATGAAACTAAAAAAATAAGATATTATGTTGAGTTAACCACGGCATTATTAAACATAATAAAATAAAATAATTTGTTTTAAGAACAGTTTTATTACCCCCAAACAGAAGATTACAGAAAAGTAATTATGTATAAAGAATATTGGGCATTGATATGTATTAGACCGACATGCATATATGGCCCATTAAAGATTCTTGTTTCTGACCTTAATTAAAGGACTCTCCCATACTTTATCTTCCTCAATTGTTCGTTGAGGGGATATTAATTCAATCAAAACCGTATCTAAGCATGTGCCAGGAGTGCATTGACACCAAAACCATATAATAAATCAACAGAAATGGTAAGTGTATTTAATAGCCCAATATAGGGTCTATATTTCAAATATTGAACAGGCCTGGGCCTGATCACAATTCACAAACGATTGAAGAAACGGAAAACAAACACCTGTCCAGAGTTTTACGTACAAACATATTTTGTACCAAAAATAATTAAATGATATTGATCCAATCTACTCCCCTAAAAGAACCTTAACAACCATCTCAAAATTCAATTTCGACGAACCACGATCATGCTCCGTCGATTCCTCCGCCAAGCGCTGCCCCTCCTCCGCCTTCTCTCGCATTTTCTTTTCCCTTCTCTCCATCCATCAATTCTCTCACCACCGCCTCAACCTCATCTCTCTTCACATCTCCACCAATCTCAATCCCAACCTCCCACTCATCACAACAATACTTACAATTTGTTTGCTGCTCTGCAAAGAACGGCCAACACACCATTGGAACTCCACCACAAATACTTTCTAACGTTGAGTTCCATCCACTGTGCGTTAAGAATCCTCCAATCGCCTGATGAGAAAGAACTTTCTCTTGAGGACACCAACTTGCCAACATCCTCCGGTCCGCCGTCTCCATTAAAAACTCCGGTGGAACCATTGCTACATCCCCCGCTACTAAATCTGGTCGTATCACCCACAAAAACTCTTTCCCCGTTGCAGCCAAGCCCCATGCAAACTCCGCAAGCTGTTTCGCACTCATCACAGTTATGCTCCCCGAAGTTAACGTAAACAACACTGTTTTGAGGTTTTGTGTTAAGCCAATCCAAACACTCTGACTCCTCTTTCCATAGGTTTGATTCCATCCTTCCGATCTCATTATCTTTGTCGATCTCTTGTTTCGTTAGTAGATGGAGCGGTCCAATAGAGTAAACCGGAGGTAAAGTAGATTGCATGGATTGGATGGCGTCATGCTCGAGATCATCGAACGTGTTGAGAATGATAGCTGAAGCGCGTTTGGCTCGCTCAGCCTCGCGGATGATAAAGTTGAGCATAATGTCGTCAGGATTAGTCGTTCGGATGAAACTAGGTATGTCTTTTAGTCTTAGGTTCTTCATCAGTGGTATCCAATCTATTATTGTGTCTAAGTGCTCCTTGGTCAAGTAACTCTCATCTGCCAAATCCGACACCATTTTGTTAGGTATAATTTAGTATCTCAAGGTGTCTTAAAACTAACTAAAACACCTTATAATAATCAAACATTTATGCATTTTAACTTTAAAGGTCACGATAGGCCAACCAATGTCAGACAAAATAGTGGCCAACGTACAATGATATATATATCATATTCATATTGGAGTGATGGCCTGACTATATTGAGTTTACTTTTCTTCAATACGTGTCCTTGGTTTTTTTAATTTATTTTATCCTGTTTGATTTTTTTGTTTTTCCAATTATCATTTTTAATTGGAGATATCCTACTTTTATGGATCATTACCAATAAACAAATATTTTCAGTAGTAAACCACCATATAAGACAATATGTCAAGCAATAATTGTGATTGTTTAATGCAGAAAATATGGTATTCGAGATTCGGAAAACTTAAAAGGATGTATAGTCAAAGTCGTGCGTCTCCATCCCTTTGAAATCTCTTTCGTACTGATGATTTGACCATACGTTGATTAACATGTTATTGCCCTATTGGGGGAGGAGTCAAGTTGATATACAGCTGGAAGAGATTAGTCCCTTCTCCATGGGTTATGGAGGGCGGAAACTGTAGGATATTTTTGTTACAAATTTACAATTACGAGTATTTGGATATTTTTGTTACAATGTATATCAGTATATGCTTGTTTATCCTCGATTTTTTCCTTATTTAATCTCTGTTGCTGTATCCATAGGAAAAAAAAATATATACATACATAAATTTCATGTCGAAGGGAAAACTATTGGTAAGATTCAAATCTTAACAACGCAAAATCCATCTTCTTCTCTTTATTTTTGACAATCTTGTTTTAAAATCTTGGTAAAAAAATTCACATTTAATTTTAATATATAGAAACCGTTTGTTTTTTTGACGGTGTTTTTTTGACGGTGTATATGTTTTATAATTTGGGTTGTTGACAAAGTTTATTAGTTAGTGTTGTAGTTGATAAAAAAATTTCACTATCGGTATTTGGTTTGTACACAACTATGGAAAGAAAAAACGAGAAAATAAAAGTTCATGGATATTTAAAAAAAAAATCAAAGCATTTATGATGTTATCTCTATTGGGGACCTCTTTTTGGACTATATAAGGTCTAAAATATATAATTTATGGTTGGATACTTGGATCTATATGCGAACCTATACTACAATTATGGGAATGTACATAAATAACATGTTCACCTTGACTGATCTCGTTCGTGAATCTAAACCAGTCTCAAGAAAAGGAAAAAAAAAACCATAAATCATTAACCAATACATACCTTTTAGCGGCGACAAACCCTTCTCCACGAACCGATAGTAGTGTAAATAAGCCAAGAAGCCACAAGCACTAGTTGTCCAGAAAAGAACCTCCGGGACACCGAGATCCTCCGCAGCGTCAAGTGTGAAGCTCATACAGCCGTCGGATACGATACAGCTCACTGGAGGAACATCATCTTCGGCGTTGATCTGCACGAGAAGCTCCTTGAACGGAACGAGACAGTGTTTCATTGTGGACTTGCAAAGCAGAGGGATGTCCTGCGTGGCGTCCACGTCAGTCTCCGGTAGACCATCAGGGATGGACTTGAACCGGAAAGAAGGAACCCCGTCGAGGGCTTTGGGTCCACGGGAACGGAGGAGACGGTTGTGGTTGTAGACGGTGTTGACAAAGGTAACATGGAAGCCTTTAGCATGGAGGAGTTTAGCCACTTTCAGCATCGGATTGATGTGGCCTTGAGCCGGGTAAGGCACACAAACTGCGTGTGGTTTTTGTCCCTTGGAAACGGCTTGAGATTCCATTTTCTTTTCTTTCTTTTTTTCTCTTATGCCGAGTGAGAAAAAAATGAAAATGGATATGTATTTGTGATTGAAATTGGAACGATTCGTTAGAGCATGATTATAGGTGGTAAATATATTTGGGGTAATATATGAATTTATAATATTAATTATATTGGGATTGATAAAAAAAAGTAGAAAGGATAAGAGAGATAGAAATAGAGATCTATATTTACCTAGAAATAGGTTCTATATTTAGAACTTTTGGAGAAAGTAAATATAAATTCTGATTTAATTTAATTGATTTAATCTTATATTACCCCTATATTACCCACCTATAATCATGCTCTTAGGCTTTAGAGAACTCCATTTTATAGGAAGGGGACTGGCAATAAGGCAGCAAGACCATATGATTCTCACACGTGGAGATTGTCGGAAAATTTGACTCACGTGCGAAGATTGCCCATATCGGGGCCATGAGCGATCTCGAGGCCAAATTTGTTTTTATGTAGTATAAAATAATTAAAGACAATGGTCTACACGATGAGTTTGTTGACTTGTAGTGATAGTTAAATAAAAGTCAAACTAGACCAATAATTAAGGCCGGTGTTTGATCAGTTGAAATTGAATAATATATTGACCCTAATTTTGGGAGAGGATCGATGTGGATTGCTAGTCTAGTCTCTCAATACGTTTTAATATAATATAAAAAACAAATAATAATAAAAAATTATAACATCCCCCACTATATTATATGAAAGACTTATTGAAAAACTAGCATTCTAGCAATGATGATGCTTTTAAGTTTTAAATATGTGTGGTGTATTATTTTATTTTATTTTAACGACTTGTAACGTGTTAGACAAAATGTATAGCACTAGCTGTTTCTAGGTCGTCGTCTGTTCGACTTATCTTTTCTTTTGATTTAGATTTGTTAAATTTTTATCAAAACCCAAATATATATATATTTTTTTAAATGGCCAAAAAAAGCAACACGAAAAGTTAAAATTTCCAATGAAGCGATTTCAAAATTTTATACGTTGATGTGTTTTTCTTATTTGATGTTCGTGAGTCTTTCTTTCTTTTATTAATCCAATAAATTTTAGAGTTCTAAAACCCAAATAAGTTTTTTTAGAGTGAATTTGCAAAATACTAAAAAAATTTGAAAATATTTAATTTTATATCAAATTATATCGTGGTGTTACAAAATAAACAAAATAAATATTTTTTTACCATTTTACTCTTGAAATATCAAGTTTTAATTATTTATGCGCCTACGGTTGCTATTTGTACCAAAGACAAAATAGTCTAAACATCCATATTTTTCTTGTTCAAAAATAACAACTTTAACATCCCTCCTCCCACTTAATTCTTTTTTAATTGTTTTAGTTATGACTCCAATTAGGAAGTGTTATTGGTTTGAGATTTATGTATAATTATAATGATTATTAGGATTGTAAAATTAAAGAAATTTTTAGAGAGTATTTAAAACATTTTACATATTCTCACTGAAAATTTATAAGAATATCATCCTAACATATAATATTTTGAAAGTCTTTAAAAAAAATTTCAGATGAACAAAAAATATTAAAATCAATCAACCAATAACACTAAATTTTAATAAACTTTAGTACAATTTAAAATTTAGTTAAAAATTTTATTAATCCAATAACACATGAATTTTAACAACTTTTTATCAATATTGAACCAATAATACTTCATTTTCATATAATATTTGTAATTCAAGAACGAATAACATCAAACTCTTAAAAACTTATAACTCTTTACAAATCACATAACCAGTAATACTCTTTTCTTATTTTTTTTTAAGATTTGACATATGCCATATAAATAACATTAATTCTACACAACAAAGCCAAACCTTTCTATAAATAGGTCTGTTCTAAAAATACTAAAGATTTTAGGGAGATTTTTTAAAAATAGACCCTCAATTATTTGAGATATTTTAAGATTTTAAGATCTCAATTGTTTTAGAGACCTCAATTGTTCTGTTAAACAAGATTTTAAGACCTCAGTTGTTTGAGATAAATTTTAACCCCACAAAAAAAAAAAAAAAAAAACAGTTTGAGATAAATTCCTTCCGTATTGGCTAGTTGTCAATCAAACTTACTGAATAGACGATACAAATACAAATACTAAAAAAGTCCTTGTACATCATGAATATGTAAATAACATGACATACATTTATAATCATTTCATATTTAAAATAAATCAGACCATCCCAGTCGTCTTCTGCTGCCCTAAGAGAACCTTGTTAACAACCATCTGAAAATTTAATTCCGACGAACCATAAGCCGCTTCCTCCGCCAAGCGCCGCCACTCTTCCGCCTTCTCTCTCATTTTCTTTCCTTTTTCTCCATCCATCAGCTCTCTAACCGCCGCCTCAACCTCATCTCTCTTCACATCTCCACCAATCTCAATCCCAACCTCCCACTCATCACAACAAAACTTACAATTTGTTACCTGCTCTGCAAAGAATGGCCAACACAACATAGGAACTCCACCACAAAGACTTTCAAGAGTCGAGTTCCATCCACTGTGCGTTAAGAATCCTCCTATCGCCGGATGAGAAAGAACTTTCTCTTGAGGACACCAACTCGCTAGCATCCTTCGATTAGCTGTCTCTATTAAAAACTCTGGTGGAACCACCGCAGCATCACCGGCTACTATATCTGGTCTAATCACCCACAAGAAATCTTTCTTTGTTGCTGCCAAACCCCAAGCAAACTCCACGAGTTGTTGTGCACTCATAACTGTTATGCTACCGAAGTTAACATAAACAACGCTGTTTCTTGACTTAGTATCGAGCCAATCCAAACACTCCGTGTCCTCTCTCCATAGATTCGTAGCTATCCTTCCGAGTTCGCTATCCTCTTCGATCTCCCGATTCACTAGTAGATGGAGAGGTCCAGTAGAGTACACCTGAGGTATTAAAGATTGGATAGATTAGATGACGTCATGCTCAAGGTCATCGAATGTGTTGAGTATGATAGCAGAAGCACGTTTGGCTCGTCCGGCCTCATGAACAAAAAAGTTGAGCATTATGTCGTCAGGATAAGTCGCACGGATGAAGCTAGGGATGTCTTTTAGTCTTAGGTTCCTCATTGATGGTATCCAATCTATTTTTGTGTCTAAATGCTCCTTGGTCAAGCAACTCTCATCTGCTAAATTCAAAACATTTTATTAGTTAGCATTAATTTAATATCTCGATATTCACTCGTCAAAGTTAAAGCACTGTTAATACGCAAAGTTTTATTATTAAATTTATGTTACTAGTATAGTTTAATTTCAGAGCCAAAAATAGTTATTGTTGGTCAACAACACACAACGATGACAGATTAAAAAAAGTGGCCTAGACAATGATGTTTATTATCTATTTATATTATACTCCTTCAGTATTTAAAAGATTGATTTTCTAGATTGATTTTTTTGTTTCTTAAAAATTGATTTTTTAAATTTTTAAATTTATTTTTATTAGCAAATTGTAAATTTCAAAAACTATTAATTAAGAATGTTTGAGTTGTTTAATTATTATTGGATAATATATATGGAAAAGTGTTTAAAGTAAAAAGTTAATGTATTTATTACTAAGTATTTATTTTTTATTTTAATCTTGGTGAAAACTTCATGAAATTATTTTTTCTAATATGGAGGGAGTACCAAACATGCAAAAAAAAAAAAAATTAATAATAATAACATATGTACCTTTTAGTGGAGATAACCCCTTCTCTATGAAGCGATAGAAATGTAGATAAGCCAAGAAGCCACAAGCACTGGGTGTCCAAAAAAGAACCTCCGGTACACCGAGCTCCTCCGCAGCATCAAGAGTAAAGCTTATCACACCGTCCGCTACAATACAGCTCACCGGAGGAACATCCCCTCGGGAGTTGATCCGCCGGAGAAGCTCCTTGAATGGAACTAGACAGTTCTTCATTGTGGCCTCACAAAGGGAAGGGACGTCCTGCGTGGCGTCCTTATTAGTTTCCGGTAGGCCGTCAGGGATGGACTCAAACCGGAAAGAATGGAGTCCGTCGAGGGCGTTGGGTCCACGAGAACGGAGGAGACGGTTGTGGTTGTAGACATTATTGACGAATGTGACGTGGAAGCCTTTGGCGTGGAGGAGTTTAGCCACTTGTAGAATCGGGTTGATGTGGCCTTGAGCCGGGAAAGGCACGCAAGCTACATGTGGTTTTTGGTCCACTAGAAACGACATGAGATGCCATTTTCTTTTTTCGTTTGCTAAAAGAAAAGAAGATGACAATGGATATGTATTGTGGTGAATATGTGATTGATCTTGGAACGATTTCGCTAGGCTTTAAAGGACTCTACAATGAGATGGCAAGAGACCCTATATGATTATAGCATGTGGAGATTATAGACAAATCCTTGTCACATGAGAAGGTTTCCAATTCCCACGGGCATCAGCAATCTCAATTGATATGCCATCAGAAGATAATGTTTATCTGCAAGTTGAGTATACGTAAGGTTGGTAAAATCAAAGACTAGTGGTCCTATAAGGTTATAATTCGTGAAAGCAATGTTTCTTGGGGTAAGATAGAGAACTACTTGCAAAATATCTAGCATTTGTTTCATTCAAAATTTGTTGAAGAATATAATAGTACTCCATATTCTCTTTTTTTGAGACTTTATTTTGTTAAATGTTAGGTAAATCAAATTATCATTATTAAATTTAGATGATTTTTTGTTGTATAGAGAATGTAATTCTGAGGATAATTTACAAAAAATATGTACAGTATAATTTACGTATTTATTTGTTACTTTTTACGGCACAAATTTAAACAAAAAAACTATTATGTAAAATATCGTCTCACCTAATAAAATAATAGAGTATTTTATATAATAATACAATTTTTATTTTAAATATTTTTAAAATTTATTTTATATTTGGAAAGAACCTGCGATAAAATACAAAACTACTTTCCAAAAGCAGTACGTCCTTTTGCAAATATTAAGTAAAAGTCATTTACTATATTTTTCCTTAAATCGGTAGTGTTCGAGTGAAATGGAATTAATCGATCAGATTTTGATATATATTAATAAAGTATTATAAAATTTTTATTTAAAATTAAGATATAAAGTAGCTATAAAATTAAGAACGGTAAGTGGTGTTTGACTGTTTTATAACCAGATTGTGATTTATTTAGATTTTAACATATGCGATATATATGACGTACTGATTTTCGCAATAACAAACACTTCTTTCAGTAAATAACAAATAACAAACAGTCTACAAAAAAGCCAAACCGTTCTATAAATAGGCCCGACCAAAAACTTTTTTTTTTGATAAAAGGGTAAGCCCGATCGAAAAACTTACCAGCTCAGGATATCAATAGACGTTAAAAATACAAAAACCAAACATATAGTACTTGTACATGAATATGTAAATAACATAACACTTCTTTTCCTAACATAACATAACACTTCTTATTCCATCTTGTGTTTTCAACTAATTATGATCGGCTTTTGGGATCTGTCCTAAAAGAACCTTGTTAAGAACCGTCTCAAAATTCATTACCGACGAACCACTCTCATGCTCCGTCGCTTCTTTCGCCAAGCGCCGCCACTCCTCCGCCTTCTCTCTCATTTTCTTTCCCTTCTCTCCATCCATCAACTCTATAACCACCGCTTCAACCTCATCTCTCTTCACATCTCCACCAATCTCCATCCCAACCTCCCACTCATCACAACAAAACTTACAATTTGTTTGTTGCTCTGCAAAGAACGGCCAACACACCATTGGAACTCCACCTCAAAGATTTTCTAACGTTGAGTTCCATCCACTGTGCGTTAAAAACCCTCCAATCGCCGGATGAGAAAGGACCTTCTCTTGAGGACACCAACTCATTAGCATCCTTCGATCTTCTGTCTCCTTTAAAAACTCTGGTGGAATCGCCGCCTCTTCTCCGGCTACTAAATCCGGCCGCATCACCCACAAGAAATCTTTCTTTGTTGCTGCCAAACCCCAAGCAAACTCCACGAGTTGTTCCGCACTCATCACTGTTATGCTACCGAAGTTAACATAAACAACGCTGTTTCTGCACTTAGTATCGAGCCAATCCAAACACTCAGTCTCTTCTCTCCAAAGATTAGATCCCATCTTTCCAGTTTCACTATCTTCTTTAACCTCTGGGGTTTACTAAGAGATGAAGCGATCCAATTGAATAAACCGGTGGTAAAATGGATTGCATGGACTGGATGATGTCATGCTCGAGGTCATCGAACGTGTTGAGAATGATAGCAGATGCACGTTTGGCTCGACAGGTCTCGTGGACAATGAAGTTGAGCATTATGTCGTTTGGATTAGTGGTACGGATGAAACTGGGGATGTCATTTAATTTTAGATTTTTCATCGACGGTATCCAATCTATAACTGTCTCCAAGTGTTCCTTCGTCAAAGCAACTCTCATCTGCAAAATCCATCTCTCAATATTATTTATTTATAAATTAAAGGCACGAACGACGTAAAAAAGAAGAAGAAAAATAAGACCATCTTTATCCCACATCCTCCCATAGGTATCTTAAATATAAATTAATATTAAAATTTAAAACACCATATTTAAAGTGTTGCCAAAACACTTTCCTCTCCCATCAAAGACACTTTTCTCTTTGAATGCTCTTAGACCATCGGTGATATCCCATATGGATGTCTTCCCAAATTTTTTTTTGTTTTTTAGTTTAAATAATATTATATTTATTAATATTTTATTGTTTCAACGAATCCAATCGTGACACGTGGTGATTTTGAGAAAGAACCCATGTTTTTGCAGACTCACAAAAAGCCGGTGTCTGGAATTTTTTTTATTTTTTTTAAGTTAAGACCCTCTAATAATTGACCGATGGAGTTGGTCTTACAAAAATGCATTATTCACTTAGTGTACCAATTTTGTTGCATTTATATTGATAAGTACTGTAGTTTCAGAGCAGGCGTTATTGGCAAACAATGTGGTAGACAATGATGATGGCCAAATTAATTGCATTCAGCTTTGAGGGTTTAATTTTCTTCAAGATCGTATTTGACTATTTTCTTTATATTTCCATCATTTTTTGTTATTTCCTCATATTTTTCATATATATATATATATATAATTTTTTCCTTTATATTTCTTTTTCCGTATCTGACTATTTTCTTTATATTTGCTATTGTTATCAAAATTTTCTTTTTATGCTCCTACCTTTTTTAAGATCATCATAATCAAAAAATTCTGAAATACTGAAAAGTTACACCGGTCATTTTCGTTTTTACTTTCTAAAGAAAAGTAAAAGTATAACTAACTGTCTCCTAGTTTTGTGTGTTTTAAGAATTTTCACATTTTAAGATGCAATCTACCAAATTTAACCTCACTTAGGACCCTCTCCCTGCTCTAGTATCTTTGAAAAAATCCACAAATTTAATGGAGATAAAAAACATGTACCTTTTTAATGGAGATAAACCCTTCTCGATGAAAAGATAAAAGTGCAGATAAGCCATGAAGCCACAAGCACTGGTGGTCCAAAAAAGAACCTCCGGAACACCAAGCTCCTTTGCAGAGTCAAGAGTAAAGCTCATCGAACCATCTGATACAACACAGCTCACAGGAGGAACATCCTCTCTGGCGTTAATCCGCCGGAGAAGCTCGTTGAACGGAGTGAGACAGTTCTTCATGGTGGACTCGCAAAGGGCAGGGATGTCCTGTGTGTTGTCCACGTCAGTCTCAGGTAGACCGTCAGGGATGGCCTCAAACCGGGAAGGAAGTCCATCGAGTGCGTTGGGGCCACGGGATCGGAGGAGACGGTTGTGGTTATAAACGGTGTTGACGAAGGTGACATGAAACCCTCTGACGTGGAGCAGTTTAGCCACCTTTAGCATCGGGTTGATGTGGCCTTGAGCCGGGTAAGGCACGCAAACTACGTGTGGTTTTTGTGCGTTACAAACGACATGAGATCCCATTTGCTCTCTCTTGTGCTAAAGATAAATTGTGATTAAACTGGGTGCGGTTTTATATAAAGCTTTGAAGTATTGCCATTTTATATGTATACGGCAAGGCCATGTGTTTATCGCACGTGGCTATTGCCAACAAATTTGTGTCATGTTATGGCTTTTAGCCACATAGCTATCTAGAATCCCGAACTATATCTATATATTGATGTGTAGATAAAATTTACAAGATGAGTATGTAGGAAAAAACAAAATCTATAAGAGCATATGTATTTGTAAGAGATTTATTGAGTATTTCATTAATATAATATTTTTATTTTTAGTGTATTTTTATGTTAAAATATTTTCATGGTTTTTTGCCTTTTTGCCTATATTGGTAAAAAATCCACTAAATCTCTCATCAATATAATATTTATTTTATAATGTAGTTTAATTTTTTTAATGTAATTTAATTTGAATACTTAATTTAAAACTTCATCTTAAATTAGAGGATTTCTAATTAATATCTTTTAAATCATATCAAGTTATATTTTAAATATATTCAATTTCATTAATTAGTTATATTTGTTTATATAACCTATAATAGTAACAATATTAAAACCAAAAATACTATTAATACACTACATTATAGATAGTACAAACTAAACTAATAAATACTGTTAATTATATCCAAAATATATTTTTTAATTAGTGTATTTACTAAAATAATATTAATTTAGTATTATTTAATTTTTTAACTAATATTAATATATAATTTAACTTTATGTATAATGGAACTTGTTAGATAGATAATTTTATTTTATGATTTATAAAAAGATAAAAATCAAATAATAACATATAAACTATTTAATGAACTTTTAAAATTTCTACGAATTTGATTTATCATAAGAAAAGATAAACCAATTATAAAGATACATGTATCCCATATAAGAAGTTATGAACCCCACTACACATGCTCCAAACTTATAAAATTCACTGGTTGAAATATAAAAGATACATGTATATATATATATATATATATAAAAACCAGTTTCAATAAACTACACATGAGCAGCAAATCAATAAACTATACTTTTACAAAAAAAAAAAATCGATTCAAATTTTAGGTTTTCAAGACAATCCCCCAACTTAATAGGAACAATTTTATCAGAAAGATAAAATTATGATTCATGTGTACTGTAACCGAACTTTAGGTTTTCAATTATGAGTGATGACAAGGCATGTGAGGAGGCATGTAAACCCTGTACCTTTTTTTTTGTCCGTTTGTGCCGAAAAATTAATCTAACTTTAATTATCTGCTTAATTTAGAATATTTGAATTTTCTTTGAAGTAAAAGAAGGAAAAAAAAGTGACAAATGCCGGTGCCGATCGATAAGCTTCTCCTGTCTGAAATTTAGTTTTATTTGATTTTCATTTTCCTTGGTATGTACTATTACTGGCGGAAAATTTGGGGATTTATGACTAATGTGGAGTTAGTGATGTGAACACAGAACCACCAAATTGATGATTGAGGTAAAGATTGGACTGTACCAGTATTTTATTTGAAGTTTAAAAAATTGATACTCTGATTCATTGCTTAAAAAGCTAAAAACGATATAGCAGTACTACATGAAATTCTTAGTAAAATTACTAGTATATTCTCAATTCAAAATATTAAAATTCAAAGAACACAAAAAACATCGATGGAATTAGTTGATAAATGCGGAGCTGTCCGAGCTGAGTTTAATTCTAACTTACGTTTCTTTTATTTTTAAATGGCCGGAGAAATGCTAATATAGGTTTTTGAGATAATCTTTAAACATTATTAAAGAAATGTTTTTATTTATTATTAAGAAAGTAGGTATGTTCTTTTGTCTATCGTTGGCGGTCGAAACCATCATCATGATTAGCGACAGAGATCATGTGTTCATGTGTCTACATATTAGGTGCAGTCGCAAGCAACTGCCAACGAACATTCCATAATAAAAAATAAATCATTGAAAATCAGTTGATGGCAAAAATTATATGGATTTACTTCGAGATCTTTTTCTTATTCTTTTTGGTTTAATTAAAGTTTAAATTTTTTATATGTTTCCGTCTATGCATGTATGACTTCAAAGGACTCCTAAATTTTCAACAAAATAGTTTGTTTTCTCTATATATACATATTAACAAACACCTAAATCATAAACATTATATATATATATATACTATTTATTGTTTATCTGTCCAATTTATTTGTCTAGGATATATTCCTATATATAATCACAAGATGTTTTAATTGAAAGTGAAGAGATTAAATAATTACAGAATTTTTATGATGAAAGCAGTAATTATAAAAACGCTACAAAAGAATAATAATCACAAAATATCAAACAAGACTAAAGTTTACGTAAAAAATGGAAAGAAAAAAAACATTTTGCAAAACATCTTTTTAAAATATAATGGAGGAGTATATAACACATGATAGAAGCAAGAAAAGCACTTATTTGATAATCATTATTCATTATAGAATAATACATTTTTGTGACCATCTTATATATGGTTTTAGTTAACTAATCTTCTGATTTTTGCCCTAAAAGAATGTTGCTAACAACCGTCCTCAAAATTAATAGCGGAGGAACCATCTCTATTCTCCGTCGCTTTCTCGCTAAGCGCCGCCACTCTTCCGCCTTATTCTCTCATTTTCTTTCCCTTTCTCCATCCATCAACTCTCCAACCACCGCCTCAATCTCATCTCTTCTTCACATCTCCACCAATCTCAATCCCAACCTCCCACTCATCACAACTAAACTTTACAATTTGTTTGCTGATCTGCAAAGAACGGCCAACATACCATCGGGACTCCACCTGGAGAGACTTTCTAACGTTGAGTTCCATCCATTGTGCGTCAAGAACCCTCCAATGGCCGGATGAGAAAGAACTTTCTCTTGAGGACACCAACTGCCAACACTACTCAGGCCAGCCGTCTCGGTTAAAAAACTCCGGCGGAACCACGCTTCCTCTCCGACTACTAAATCTGGTCGGATCACCCAGTAGAAACTCTTTCCCACTTCCGCCAAACCCCATGCAAACTCCCTCGTTGCTTTGCAGTCATCACCGTTATGCTCCCAAGTTAACACTAAACGACGCTGTTTCTGAGTCTTGGAGTATCGAGCCAAGCCAAACACTCCATCTCCTCTCTCCTACAACTCGATCTCACTTTACCAATCTCACTATCTTCTTCAATCTCCCGGTTTGCTAAGAGATGAACCGGTCCAACTGAATAAACCGGAGGTATTATGGATTGCATAGACTGGACAATGTCATGGTCAAGGTCATCAAATGTATTTAGTATGATAGCAAGCTACGTTTGGCTCGCCCGGTTTCACGTAACGCGAAATTAAATATAAAAATCATCTGGATTAGTGGTAAT
>CM051362.1:24196080-24271080 GCA_028015245.1 Cardamine occulta | reverse complement strand
CGACGATGCTTTCTCAGTTAAAAGGGCATTACGTAGACCTTTCGATGCAGAAGTTTAGTAGCCATATGGTGGAACGATGCTTAACACATTGTCCAGAGAGCCGTCCTCAGATTGTGCGTGAACTCATCTCTGTTCCTCATTTCGATGTTTTAATTCAAGACCCTTATGCTAATTTCGTCATACAAGCTGCTCTTGCTGTCACCAAGGTACAAAGCCTATATAAGTTCTAAACCTAACTTTTGAATGAAGAGTGATTAATTAAGATTTGTGGAATGATCATATACAGGGCTCACTTCATGCCACACTCGTTGAAGTCATAAGGCCACACTCGATTCTACGTAACTATCCTTATTGCAAAAGGATTTTCTCAAGAAATCTGTTGAAGAATTGAGATTCGAAAAGGCTATTCTCTGGTGGTTGTATCTTCAAAATGTGTGTGTTGTTGTTTTCTTCTTCCGCAAGTTTGTTTGTCTCCATGAATAAACTCAAACGTACTAGTTTATGTCTCTCTAGTCAATGTCTACCTCTAGACTATGTTCTCCTGTTGTTGTTTTTTTTTCCATCATTGTCTTGTTATTGTTTCGTCGTTTGTATTGGTTCTTGGAATAAAATTTGTTGTTGTTGGTACGTATTTCTATACCGGTTTTGTACGTATTATATACAGTACAATGTGTTTTTTTCCTCTATATTTAATTTGGTTATAAAGAAAACAGCAAAAAATAAAGATTGAGAAAAAGTTAAGTAATGTGTTGGAAAATATAAAAAAAAATAGAAAACAGGAGAATATCAAATTATTATCTGAATAATGAGATATTAACTAAGATAAAATATTGAGTAAGATTTGATTTCTTAATTTTAACCCTTTTATCAAAAAAAAAAAAGAAGAGATTTGACTTTTTCCATATCTGATTTATCTAAAATTAAGTATGAAAGATTATAATCCTGTTAGTAGAATATTTTTCGATGGGATTGTGATCTTTTTGTTATAGAGGATAATAACTGATTCCAACAAGATTTTTTCCAAGTTCTATATTTAGTAAATTAATTGAGATATTTATGCAATGGAAATCGATTATTTTGCAATTCCGTTAAGATAGTTTTTTCGGAATTTAGAATCAACATTTTCCAAAAATTTCTTGTTGAAAAAAAAATATATATCCTTGAAAACCCTCTCATTGCGGACACTTCAACAATATGATAATAATGTTTCCCCAAATTTTTAACACGTCAGCAAAATGTACCTATACATTTGCAATTTTCTCCATCTTTATAAAGTTATAAAAATATGTTGGGTGGAGTTGAAACATGTTTGTAAGTTGATAGAGTTTTGTAACACGTTTCTATGTATTTAATAATAAAGACATAAATGAGAATCTGATAGTCTCTCTTGACAAAGTCGGAGGATGGAGTATCAAAGACTCACAGTGACACCCTTAACACAATTTACAGATGAAACTAAGTCGTCCAAGATTTTCATCATTCACTATCGATATTGGTTCTTAGTTCTTACTAAGGGGTTTGACCATTGTGATATGTTTGGTCGTTAGGGAAGAAGTATTGAGTTGTCTTCGTAGTATAGAAGAGTTGTCCATGAATGGAAAGAAGAACCCAACAAAGGACTCGTGATCCAAATGGGCCACTAAGGAGCTTATATCAGTACACTGAAAATTTGACTCTTAAGGAGAGAACTGAACTGTTTACACAATGCATAGTGGACCTCTATTTTGGGAAATTGTAATGCCTGAATTAAAGAAACGGTCACTAGCTAATAGTACAATTTTACTGTACCATTGTTTGAATTTATAATCAAATTTTTGTTTTGTTAATAATAAGTTAATACTAGCAAAACATATATTAGTAATTTTGGATTGCAACAAATGGTTTACTGAAAATCTAAAACACTCAATATTCAGATTTTCTAAAAACTTAACTACATCCTACATACATTCAAATTCTGCATGGTAAGGTGCAGTCATCTTCAGTTAATACATATCTTGACTTTGCAGTTTGCATATGTGTCATGTGTGTTACAAAATTATCGTTGAAACAAAAAACAAATATATGTACTATTGATTTTTACTAGGCATTAATTCATATACTTGTTGAAATTTTATTTAATTGGAAACGGGTAGGCAAGTACTGAATCTTCAATTCTCCCACCAGGAAATAATAACTGTGTTAGTATTTCAGAAATTAATATTAACTGAGGGTCACAATTATGATCCTCCATCCATCTAACAATTGTATATATTAAAGGGAATATTAGAAAAAATGCCAGATGTTCTGACTTTTTAAAAATTTATGCAATTATCAAAAACACACTCGAACCATGCTATTTATTTGACATAAAAAGACATATCTATCCTTATTTCTTTTTCTTCTTTCCTTCCTACGTTTTTTCATTTTTTATTTCTCTCTTTCTTTCTTCTTCTTTCTCCATCTTCATATCTCTTTAATCTCTTATTCTTCTCTTTTCTTCCATAATAATTTTTGCTCCATCTCGATCTCTATCTTTCCTTATTCTCTTTTGATTTTCTTTTTTCTTCTCTTTTTCTTCTCTTTCATCTCGATGTTCCAGATCTCGACGATAATGTCCCAGATCTCGATAATGACATATCAGATCTAGAAGATGATATAGTGTTATCTTGTCCATAAGATCGATTTGTCCACAAACTTGTATAATTCTGTAATATATCATGAGTCTTAGTTGTCCATAACATGTCTAATTAGAAATTTGTTCACTATTTCATTGCTTTTGTCCATGAAAAACTATACAATTAGTGGACAATAATATTATACAATAAAATATTGTTTATTTTGGTGATTCATTTTGTGGATAATTTTGACAATTCATTCCATGGATAATTTCGTAAACAAGAGAATAAGGGTATAAATGTCTTTTTCTATATGAGGCTGTCATAAGAAAATGGCATAATTTTAAGTTTTCTGGGCTTGTGGCATAATAAAAAAGTCCAGCCCAATTCATGACATTTTTCCTAATATTCCCTATATTAAATTACAGTATTAACTATTTTACCCGTGACCAATTTTTTTTTTTTATTTGGAGCTTTCATTTCATATACCTTTTATTCATTTCTTGTATATTCCAGTTTGAGAAATTATAAGTTTCTGGTGCTAGCTTTAAGAATTACTTGTAATGATTCTATATATAACCAAGTAACTCCAGAGATGTTTTTTTACAAAAAAAAAAAAAAACTCCAGAGATGTCTTAATTATTTTCTTAGTAACCAAAACTTGGAGCTTTTATTTTATACAATTTTGATCTATTTCTTGTAGTATATTTTAATTTATGAAATTATATAAGTTTCTGGTGCTAGCTTTAATTGTAACTGCATGCATGAAATAGCTGCTGTTGTGAGCTTTAAAAACCTTTTCGACCCCTCTCATTCCAATTTATTATTTTTCGCAATTTGTCAGTACAGTATTTGAGAAAATTATTATATTTGTTCAATTTATCTATGATAACTAAAGCTCCATCTATATATGCAGAGTTGTAATTCTACTTAACGGTTAAATAACTTAAATTATGGCATGATGTGGCCCATTCACTTGATATTATGCCTACTTTTTCTATGCTCTAGTACACACGATTTATTTATCGGTATATGGCCCCAAGGTCGTGTCTAAGTCCGCAGGAACACAAAAGCTAAGGTTATTAAAATTTGTTCGTAGTACTTTTAAAGAAAACTGTAATCATAGAAGACTCGGAATAGAATAGTAAAATTTCCCGTAATACGAAGTTTTTGTTATTGTGTTTTATTTCCTGTTTAGGGTTTAAACTTCGTTAGAAACATTTAATTACAAGTTTACAACTGATTATAACGATCTAATGAATATGCATAAAAGTTTTCAGTTAAATACTTCTTACAAATGGGTTTGACTCTATTCGATCAATATGTTTCTTTTTTTTTTCCCTGTCAATAACATGTATTATGAAGATTGTATATAATTTAGATAGAGATACATCGACAATACTAGTATAAATTTGGATAAAGACACATCAACAATATTTAACACAAAGTCACAAACAACTATAGATTACATATTATGGTCAGTTCGATAATATCTACAAACACATACTGTATCATATACTAGTATATTAAAAAATATGATACTATAAATATACATCTAAAAATAAATGCATCGGTTGAATTCAAAGGAAGGGGAAAAAAATAGAAAGGCGAGTAATGTGGAAGCTGACCAAAAGAGTCCTAAAATTAAATGAAGAAGCGAATGCCATGGCATGGTAGGCCGTTGAAGAAGGTTTCAAATTGTTTGAAATGTACTATAGACTATTTTCAAATTTTCGGTGTTAATATAATAATAATTTTTTTAATAAAGGGCTTAATACTAATACTATTATGTTCTTTATTTTCTTTTATAAGATATTTTGGCTAAAAACAAGAAAATAAATACAAAATTATATATATTGGCATTTTTACGTCAAAACATAATTTAATAACCAGAAGTGGGAAACGAGAGTTATTGTGGTATTAAAGTTGCATCGGCATTCATGGAGTCATGAACCTTCCTCCTTCAACTGTATTTAGTTTCTATCTATCTAATATTTATTAGTTTCTATCTATTTAATATTTTATTGACCTCTTGAATCACATATATATACCTCTTATCATCATCATACATATATTGACATACGTGTATACAGCTTCATGACCAACAAGAATACACACAATTCGTATATTATATATATATATATATATATTTACACATGCATCAACATACGTTAGATAATGGTTGATGATCTCATGATGATTTGCTAATGGTCAGAAAAGATGAAAGCAAAAAAACAGAAAGAGGGATTCAACACAGAACTACAAATGTACACATTTCAATGAGGCTCCTTGGTGCAATACCCTCACTTATTAAACACACCCAACTTGGAACTCACACATCATCGTCTTCATTACTTTACTTTTCCATTTTTATCCCATTTATTTATTTATTTCCTTCAAAACTCTTTTTTATTTTTGGGTTTTTGGTTTCATGTTAATATATTACCTTCGAAAGAAAACTTACAAACTAAATAGTGTCTACTCCTACTTTTATTTCTAACTACCCCGCTTTTTTAGATAACTAATCCCATGTGATGGAAACCAAATAAGACAAACCAGACATTCTTAGAGAATTCAAAACTCAAATTAATCCAAAACAAAATAACTTATGACTTAATCTACCTTTCAGGATTATACTTGATAAATCTTGATTGCACCAAAATCAAGTGTATATTGTAAAAAAAATATTTAGTTACCACTGTTTAGATTAGATATGAGCTCGAAGATGGATTATAAATGCAAAATAAATCCTTGTGGAGTAAACAAATACCAAGGTGGACAACATTATATTTGTGCCATGCAAAATAATCCCAAATTGAATCCTAATGTAATTGAATACTACTTATATTTTGTCAACGAATATCAACGATATTTATTTTGGTATATCTACTCATTAACTCTGCCTACTATTCTACATGAACCGGTGGAGATAATAACTCCCCTTTAGGTGACTCATCTTATATATATACGACTTTCACAAACTGTTTATCTATCTGATTATTGTTTCTCTAAACCAAAACAAAGTGAGAGATCCATATTTTTAAGCATAATAGAGTGCAAGGTCTAATGTTTTGTCAACAGGATGGAACTCTCTGTTCTAAAAAGAGGGATCAGATGAAAGTCTATAGAGAATCTTTTCATGGTTCCTTCAAGCGGAGCAAACAAGGTGATCAAACACAAGACAAACTTGAGAAGAACACTACTACTCTGTTCTATCAAAGATCCAAGTCAGAGAGCGCCACGTTGATCAAGCCTGATGTTCAACTTCACCTACACGCTAAGGTATATATGCCTAAATCGTAATATATATGCACAAAAAAACATGAACTAAAACATGTTTCAATTCTATTTTGCAGGCCCAGTCAGAGACGTCTGAAGATCATAGGGCATACCTAGACCTTGAGCTGAACCTTTCTTCTTCATCAAGTTCGACTGTAAAAACAATCATGAAGAAAGATGAATGTTCAAAAGGCGGAACTTTGATCATGACACCAAGCAAGAAGGAGATATCAGGAGACATAGGGCTAAGTCGATCTCCGTCTTGGCTAGCGTTTGAAGGTGATGATGATATTCAGAAGAATAAAGAGATGGTAACAACGGTGTGCATGAAGTGTCACATGCTGGTTATGATCTGCAAATCAACTCTTGTGTGTCCCAACTGCAAGTTCATGCACCCTGATGATCATAACTCCACAAAACAGTTTAAGCCTTTGAGTTTGTTTAAGCTCTTATGCTAAGATTGCTTTGTAGGGTATGGTTGGTTGGAGTTAAAAGGGTCCAAGAATGTGAAACTAGATATATGTATGAGTTATGTATATACAAGAAGTGATAGTTTTATATTTATATGAATGGGTCGGCATGATTGTTCTGCTTTCCACTTTCTTCATGGTTATTCTTCTCAGACCTCGGTGATCTCTCCACTTGGAATCAGTGTTCTGTAATGAATCATTCAACAGCAAAATGTTAACCTCAGGATCAAATTTGTTACCACCAAGAGCACCAACAGTTACTACCAGTACCACAAGTTATTTATTGAGTTGCAAGGAGGAGCATCATGGTTTTATCAGCCAGTTATGAAAATTATTTGTTTATTGATGATAGATCAACACCCTCTTATTGCAAGATAGGTGGGGGTTTTTTTCATTGTAACTTTAGTTTCTTCTCTGCAATTCAGCCTCTTCTTCACTATGGAAACTTTTGGTTATTTTGATATTTTAGAGAGTGCTTATTGTTTAATACTTGAAAAAGAACAAATATCATATCAAACAAGATGTTTCCAGTGCAACTAAAAAACAAAATTAAGGTGAGGATTTTAGATTTTTTTTTATCGTGGTTGTTGGATTTGACCAACAAACAAATTGTGTGGTTATTGGTGGGATGAAATGGTGACCGTTGGATTACTTTGTAACAATATTAAAACATGTTTTACTAATGTAGAAAGAGCTAGATTTACTATCGGAACATAATAAAAACAAAAGTTTTTGAAAAGCATTAGCATAGTTACTTCAGGTTAAGAAAACGAGATAGTTGATGCAAGAAGCAAATTGTTATGTAAATGGTTGAGTGAGCAAGCTTTCACAAAGAGTATGTATCTCTCTGAAAGTGAGGGGGATAGGGAACTGACTTTGCAAGGTAGACTTCAATCAAACGCGTAGGGATCATCAGCATATGGGTTAAGGGAGCCCTTCTGAAAACAAATCTCCAATATTTGCAGACCGAGGATGACCCGACATGGCTGCTCCCTGCGCTCCAAATAATATGCAATCAACTCAAAAGACATTTTAGAAACCTAGCAGCATTACAACAGCATCATCCATAGCTTGTAAATGTTACTAAGGACGGAACAAAATAACTTACAGAAAACTATTGTGCGTTTTGTGAATATATTATGTCTTTCCTATCATCAAATCTACCTTTTTACTCTCTGATTCAGTACTAGTTTACTTGAGCGTTGGTTCAGCAAAAGTAGTGAATTTATATTTTACCTTGTTGATACTTTTGGGACTCAATTTGGGTGTCAACCTAGTACTGCGTCTTTGTGGCAGTGGCTCCTGTTGCAAAAAAATGTAAAGCTACCTTTCTTGAATATTATCCATATAACAGGATGGAGAAGATTACCTCAAACAAGGCTGTATTTCTTGTTTTTCTCCGTTTGGGTACCCTTCCATTATTCGTTTCAACGTCATACTCACCATGAGTTGCCTGCCAAGTTGAACGACAAACCAAACGATGAAGTTGATAATTGATGTAAAAATGCAAAGGTTTAAATGTTTACCTTGCTATGATGCTTTGGCTTTGGAATGCTCATTATGCTTCCTGTATTTCTATTTTCAGCTTTCTTGAACATTCTCGAAGCAGGTGTTTCTTTTGCCTTTTCAAAAGGAGAGTCCTGCATTTGATCCATGTGGAAGTGTTTATATAGTGTAGCCTTGACATAGCAGAAACGAACAAAAAGTAAATAAAAAATTTGATTCCCTGCCTGTTCGTCATCATTGTCTGCCCTCACTCTTACACGCTCGCTTCTTTTGTTACCACCAAGACGAGAGTCTTTCGAAACTGAATAGTTCTACAAAATAATAAACATCATGTCAACCTAAGATGCAAATCTAACAATATCCAGTTACAGATACATGTTTTCCAGTTTTATGTTATATTAAGCACATATCTTAAAGTAGATAGATTATGATCAGTAAGAAAATGAAGTCGACTCTAACCCTGTTTGAGTTTACTTCTTGCTCTTCAGGTGGATTGTCACTCATCACCTTCCACTGTAACTGCACCAGAGCTCTTTGCCTCTCTTCCTGCAAGGTTAGGCCATTAGTTAAACCCATAAAGATTCATCTTATAATGGATCTTAAGAAGCACTTACTTTTTTCCTTTGAAGATCTAATTCTTCTTGCAGCTTCTTGCAATCATCTTCATACTGACACTTGAATGCTTTCAACTGAGCATCATGCTCACTCTTGATTGCTGTTATCCTCTGGATAAATAAACAAACTATTTGAATACCAGAGGCTCTATACTCTTGCATCTGTCTGAAATACGAAGATATATCTGTGGGTACCTCTTTCAATTCATTTTCAGCCTGAATCTGGTTTTGTCTCAGTTCCTGGTCATACTTGGCTTTGAGATTTAGCTCCTTACTCTCATGTTCCTCCCGAATACTGAGAATCTGGGGAACATGCAGCTTTTATCAGCTCACTTGCAATATAATTCGAACTTGGCTTGACATACTGTCAGAAATAAACTTCCAAACAGATAATGCATACAAAAAAATAGGAACTTGATTTCAGATATCTGAATTTTCTGTCAGGTAGTAAGCTTAACAACTCAATCCACTTAGTTTGATTCAATCATTCAAAACTATGCACCTCATGATTGGTGATGGTTAGAAGGTTTCTTTGGAATCCAATAACACTCATTGATAGTATGGGACTGGAACAATGCATGAAATCAGTAGCAGGATAAGATGTGGCCAGAAAGTTCATAAATTATTTCCAATATATGAAAAATCAACATGATCTGTTAAATAAAAGATAAGTTCAAAGATAGATAGATGCCGTGCATTACCAGAGAAGCATGTTCCTCTTGAATGGTCAGCAATTGTCTCTTTGATTCTTCTTTGCAATCTGAGAGTTCTTTATCATATTTAGTGGACAAATCTTTGACAATCTTTTCAGCCTGAAGTTAGAACCACAAAAAAAACATTACCACCGAGACATCATCAATTGCTCAGTAGACTGCAACAAAAGATGCTGTACTCATATACCTTATCCTTTTCAGCAGTAATAATTTCCTGCTTTTCCATGTCATACTTCCTCCTGATATCATTAATGGCCTAAAACGAAAATGGAGAGATCAAATTTTCTTGGCATATTGCATTTAGATTCAGATAAGGGTCGTTAGCAAATCCTCATGAGACTACTTTTGCTAATACATGGAAACATTGCTCCAAATATACCTGGTCATTCCTCTGTGACAATTCTTTCAAGTGCCTCGACAGTTCCAACTGTTTACTTTCTAGCATCAGATCATGTTGCTTCTTGGCTTCTACAAGCTTAGTTTCAGCAGTTGCCAGTAGCTCCTTGTCCTGAAATGGGATTCAAATTTGATGAGTACTGAACAGGTGGATTAAAAACCGGAAATTCATGTCCTAGATTAACTTATTCGACCTTAATTATTTGTTGGTTTAACTTCTTCTCGTTTTCATTGCACTGGAGGATAAGATGCCCTTTCTCCTCTATGATGGTTTGGAGCTGGTTCACCTCTTTTGCCAATAAATCCGCCTGCAGCTGATGGCTCTCACTCTCTTTCTGCAAGGTCTCTAATTCCTCAACTTGTCTCTGTGCATCTGCCTGCAGTTTCTCGTATTTCTCTTTGCTTTCCATCTCTAATGATGAAAGCTTTAATGACTACTTCTTGCTGCAAGATATATAAGAAACAAGTTAGCTTTGCAAGCATGCATTAGATATAGCGCATAGGGATAGAAAATAACTTTTATACCTTCTTATCCTCTGATGTCCTCACATTTTCTAATAAAATTTCCATTTCCTCTTTCAGCTCGAAATCACTGACTCTGTTTCAGCATTCTTTGCAACTAGTTCTTTTGCCTCAGACTCCAGTTTATCAATGGTCTGGCTTGCAGAGCAGCGGACCCCAGAGAGTTGAGATATTAAAGACTCCTTATCATTCTGGAGCTCAACTATTTTTCCATTTAGTTCATTGCCTGTTGATTCCAGAACCTCTTTTTGGGCAGTTACGCTGAATAACTCGCCCTGGAGTTTATCAAAAGATCTTTGAGCACGATCGGATGCAAGATCTCTATCTTTTTGCAGCAACATAATGTGCGTTTCATATACGCCACTTAGCTTATCAAACTTTTCTGTGAAGGTCAAATTCTTTTTATCCAATTCAGTCAACTCAGCAGCCAAGTAGCGGACAAATTCATCAAGCTTCTTAACCTCCTGCTCCGAGCTAACCAGTTTTTTAAACTGTTCATCTGCACTCAGCTGAACACTCATCTTTTCTCTCTCCAACCTCTCCTGGATACTAACAAGGTGTTTCACCTCGTCTTCTTTTGTTGTTAACCCAAGATGTACCTTTTCCAGTTTGGAGTTTAAGTTTTCAATGTTGATTTTTGTGTCGGCTGCAGTTGCTTCCAACTTCGTTATCACAGCATCTGCCACAGAGGAAGCACTCAATAAGAAGATACAATTGCTTTTTACATCATGAATTGTCAGAATCATTGCTTTTTCTCATCTATTTTGCTGTGTGGCCACATATTTAAGCTCTACAAATAGTAGTCTAGAACAAGACTACTTCAACCATAATTTCTTTTTACTGTATTATGAAATTCAAAAAGAAAAATACATGTACCTTTCTTCTCTATGAGACTAGCAGTTCTGGATTGTTCATTTTGATAGAACATTTCCTTCTGTTCTTTCTCGAGTTTGAGCTCCTCCAATTCCTTATCTCCTGCGTTTTTGACTCAAAGATGTAACGAACTTGGATAGCAATTGTTTTTCAGGTCATTAAGTAGAATAATGCAACAACTTACTGCTTGTGATGTTTTCTTTAGCAGCATCTAATCTTAAAGACATGTCTCGCATTTGCTGGTTTAAAGAGTCTATTGCTTCTGAACTAGTATTGAATTTGCTCTCGAAAAAAACTTTATCCTTCTCAGCTGCAAATGCAATATAGGAAACAGATAAAGACACAAATCATAAGATATTTCACAAGATCAGATGACTGTATGATAATTGATTCTTACCATCCTGCACTTGGGAAGCCAAATGCTGCAGAGTCTCAGTAAGCTGATCACACAGAGTCTTTGTGGAAGAGAATTTAGACTCAATCCTCTCCAAAGCTTGTCATCTTCCTTCTGCCTAACTCTGAGCTTAGCATTCTCATTAAAAGCGTTCTGAAGTTTCTCTTCTAAGGCATAGACATGCTCCATTGACTTTTTCAGCTTAGAATTCTAGAACATGGAAGAGCAAAATTTCTTTCAAATTTAGGCGAAACTTGTCTCGGACATTTACTCAGCATAACAAAGCACGAGCTCAAACCTACCGATCACAATGAACTTTCCAATACAAAATGTACACAGAGAATTAAAATTATCATCGCAAACACAAATCTAGCAATCAATCTAAGTTTATAAACACAAATAATGTATGAAGATACCTCACAAGCACATCCATGGAATCTAAGTTTGTAAACAAAAGCAATGAATGAAGAAAACAAGATAGCTTCCAAAATACCGCCAATTCGAGATCCGTTCTCATAGAAGCCTGATCCTTCACCAGTTTCTCTGTTAAACAGACGTAAAAATGTCGCGAATCGTCACAACAATACGAGTTGACTCAGTTGAGAGAGGTTGAACGAAGAAAACAACAACAAAAACCTGCAGTGAGTTTCAAATTCGAGAAACTTCCGGAGGAGACGGAATCCTGAGGCGGACGACCGGCGAAGGAGAACGTCTTCGCCGATCCAGACAATGATCGGAGTTGATCTAAGCTCTTCATCGCCGGAAACCCTAACTTCTGCATCTCGAGATTGAAAAATGACGAAATCGATCAAATCGTTCTTGCTCTCTCTAACTGTCAATTTCTTACGCGCGCTCTCGAATTGTGTGAGAATTAATCTGAAATAAAGTTGAGCGCCAAACACGTCGGTGCTTATATACCGGAGAAGTCGAGTCATTCTGCTAACGGCTATTTGGTGGAAAATATACTCCACGCGCGTGTATCTTACGCGGTGTGCTGACGTCAGAGACTCAGAATATCACAGGAGCCAGGTGGCATGATCAACGGCTACGATTAAACAACAGAGAAACTGGTGAAGGATCGCGGTATTTTGGAAGCTATCTTGTTTTCTTCATTCATTGCTTTTGTTTACAAACTTAGATTCCATGGATGTGCTTGTGAGGTATCTTCATAAATTGTTTGTGTTTATAAACTTAGATTGATTGCTAGGTTTGTGTTTGCGATGATAATTTTAATTCTCTGTGTACATTTTGTATTGGAAAGTTCATTGTGATCGGTAGGTTTGAGCTCGTACTTTGTTAAGCTGAGTAAATGTCCGAGACATGTTTCGCCTATATTTGAAAGAAATTTTGCTCTTCCATGTTATAGAATTCTAAGCTGAAAAAGTCAATGGAGCATGTCTATGCCTTAGAGGAGAAACTTCAGAACGCTTTTAATGAGAATGCTAAGCTCAGAGTTAGGCAGAAGGAAGATGACAAGCTTTGGAGAGGATTGGAGTCTAAATTCTCTTCCACAAAGACTCTGTGTGATCAGCTTACTGAGACTCTGCAGCATTTGGCTTCCCAAGTGCAGGATGGTAAGAATCAATTATCATACAGTCATCTGATCTTGTGAAATATCTTATGATTTGTGTCTTTATCTGTTTCCTATATTGCATTTGCAGCTGAGAAGGATAAAGTTTTTTTCGAGAGCAAATTCAATACTAGTTCAGAAGCAATAGACTCTTTAAACCAGCAAATGCGAGACATGTCTTTAAGATTAGATGCTGCTAAAGAAAACATCACAAGCAGTAAGTTGTTGCATTATTCTACTTAATGACCTGAAAAACAATTGCTATCCAAGTTCGTTACATCTTTGAGTCAAAAACGCAGGAGATAAGGAATCGGAGGAGCTCAAACTCGAGAAAGAACAGAAGGAAATGTTCTATCAAAATGAACAATCCAGAACTGCTAGTCTCACATAGAAGAAAGGTACATGTATTTTTCTTTTTGAATTTCATAATGCATAAAAAAAATTATGGTTGAAGTAGTCTTGTTCTAGACTACTATCTGTAAACAGCAAAATAGATGAGAAAAGCAATGATTCTGCAATTCATGATGAAAAAGCAATTGCTTATTGAGTGCCTCTGTGGCAGATGCTGTGATAACGAAGTTGGAAGCAACTGCACCCAACACAAAATCAACATTGAAAACTTAAACTCCAAACTGGAAAGGCACTTGGGTTAACAACAACTTATGAATGCAGAGGTGGCTGCTGGCATGCATGAGAACAGCAGAGATGAAACCTGTGCAGTGGCATCATATTGATCTCAGGTGAAGCTTTACTATTCCCAAACAGACATATGCACCTTTTGAACCACAAACTCAATGAAGCAGAAAGTTAAAAAAGTAGATTTGATGATAGGGAACATAAAGTTATTTTATTCTGTCATAGTGAACATTTATGGATGATGTTTGTAATACTACTAGGTTTCTAAAATGTGTTCTGAGTTATTTGCATATTATTTGGGCGCAGGGAGCAGCCATGACGGTTCAACCTCGCTCTGCAAGTTGAATTTGTTTTCAGAAGGCTCCCTTAACCCATATGCTGATGATCCTACGCATTTGATTGAAGTCTACCTCATAAAGTCAGTTCCATATCTCTCACTTTTCAGATACATACTCTTTGTGAAAGCTTGCTCACTCTCCCATTTACATAAAAATTTTGCTTCTTGCATCAACTATCTCGTTTTCTTAACCTGAAGTAACTATACGAGTGTTTCAGAAACTTGCAAATGTTGGCAAGAGAATTACTCGGAATCTGTTTCTAATTCAGTAGCTTTCTTCAGAAAACATTGATCAAAAGCATTGAATCTTTTGTCATCTTCATAGTTCTCCCTATAATTTTTATATTGTTGGTATTTGTTGGTGCTATTATTGATAACAAATTTGATCTTGAGGTTAACAGTTTGCTGTTGAATGATTGGCATTACAGAACACCGATTCCAAGTGAAGAGATCAATGAGGCCGGAGAAGAAATCACCATGAAGAAAGTGGAAAGCAGTATGTATAATCATAAGCCATTCATGTAAGCATAGAATAAAACTATCAGTACTTGTATATACATAACTCATACATCATCAGATAAGCATGATCTAACTTTGTTTTTTTAAATCAAATAATGGGTTGGGCTCATATAATCACTAGTGAGTAGTGGCCTATGAAACCTAAGTTAGAGGAACATATCACGGAGGATTAGACGAACGAGTTTATTTGTTTAGGCAACAAATTATTTGTTTTTAGACTTTTAGGCAAGCAATCAAATATTTTTATGTCTAAAATAAGGAAGCTAGCTTAGCTATTGATGTGTTTAATTAAAAAAACTTAATAAAGGGTCAAAAGTCATGAAATGTGTGCGAATCATATTAACTGAACCAACAGTAAACGCGTCCAAGCCTTTGACCCTTTCCACTTTCTTGTCCCTTTCGTTGGTACTTTGAGATTCTGGTAATGTGAAGAGACCTGATATTTTATATTTTATTTTACTCAATCTAGTACTATAAAATCTTAAAACTTTAGTCGTAAACCCAAAAGATAATTCTAACGCAAACGTTAAGCCATCAAATCCAAAACGGAGAAAGTCATAAACCGGTTGATATCATATGTTTTTTCTCGGAAACAGCTAGTTTCATGCATTAATTTGCGTCAAAACGTAACATACATTTACTTTGTACCTTTTCTTTTTTAATTTTTCAATTTTTGGATATTTGTTGAATGTATATTTCTCATAAAGAATCACGTGTCAAGAGTTTCTTTATTTTGCTTTGATAAAAAGAGTTTTATATAATACTAGTACAACTGGTTAAAAACTACTATGTTATTTAATATATATAAATTTAAACATTTTTGCTTAGGGATATAATATTAAAAAAGACAGGAAATTACATATGATTTTTTTATATTTTCGCACATTTTGGATGTCGGAATAGTGAAAACGCATACAAATGAATTGGGATTGTTAAGGAGATGACATAAATGAAAAGGAAGAGGAAGTCAACATGACAAATTAAAATGGCAGCTTTTTTTTTTTCTTTGACTATATCACACTCTTTGCTCCATCCCTTTCTCTCTCCTTTTTTTCCTAATTTCATTTATATTTATATTAATCTTCACCCTTATTTTTCAACTTCTCTTACTTTTATCTCCTGGTATTCTTATTGTAACTCTACACCCTCATTTTACTGTAAAGCAAGACAATATGTATATACTTACAAATCAATCAACAAAACCAAAGATAGATTAAAGCTTAAGCAAGTATTTTCACTCAAATTAAACATTGATTTGATCTTTTATGAATAATAGACGCCAAGAATGAAGTAATTGGTCATGAATTAACATTCTATAATATGGGGCGTAAAGCAAAGATTTCATATAAATGAAGCACGCCAATGCAATGTCAAAATAATACAGATATCTTCATTTTATTTGTTTCATTCATTGAATATATAAAAACAAATTCGCGTAGGAAAAAAGACATAAACGAAAGGAGAGCGAAGACTTCGTCGCAGAAGACTTTGTGGAATTTATCGTATTGCTGCTACCGCCTCCGATTTAATCAAAATTAGGATTTATTTCCAAGTAAAATCCCCTTTTTATTCTATTTGCTTCATCCTTTTTTTCAACCTTCGATCTGCTTAATGATGATTTTGCCTTTTCTTCAAGGTTTTGATTTTGCGTCATGAATTTTGCAGATTGTTTGTTAATAGAATAATAAATCTGCGGAAGATTGAATTAGATTGAATAGTCGAAGAAATTTCTTCGATTCAAATGGGAAAACTTTGTTGCTTCACTTCCGCTTCTGAGGAAAAAGATTTTTCTCTATTTTCTCATCTGTTTTTTTGTGGTTTTTAGTATTTTTCTGGGGTTTTTTTTTAATATTCGTTTAATTGTGATGAAGTGAAGATGGTTTCATGAATATCATCAACTCTTTGGATTTTTGTTTATTTATATTTTTTCCATGGTTTAGATTAAATTTTTGGTAAAATTGTTTGTCCTGGATCGGAAATGAATACAATCTTTTCTTCTTGAAAGAATTGTGTTACTTTGATTGTGAAAAAAACTTGTCTTGTCTAAGATAAGCGATGTTAGAAGTGAAAGATTTGAGCTTGATGTATTTGTTTTCTTGGTCTGGATTTAGGTTGTGGGAGGACAATCATCATCTAAATCAGGTAAAGGAAGAATTCATGAAGGGGTGATCAAGTATGGCTTTAGTCTAGTTAAAGGCAAAGCTAATCATCCAATGGAAGATTATCATGTTGCTAACTTCATGAAAATCCAAGATCATGAATTGGGGATATTTGCAATTTATGATGGTCATATGGGTGATAGTGTTCCTGCTTACTTGCAGAAGCACCTCTTCTCCAATATCCTTAAGGAGGTAAATGATTTATGTTTTCTTGAACTGGTTCTGTTGTTTGGTTCTGCAGATTGTAAAAGTGACTTCAGTCCTTCCTCCTTGGAATGGTTTATGATAAATGTGTTCATATACTAATGGTATGCTTGATTTTTTTTTGTTTATTCAGGGAGAGTTCTGGGTTGATCCTAGAAGGTCTATTGCAAAAAGCTTATGAGAAGACGGACCAGGCGATTCTATCAAATAGTTCTGACTTGGGTCGTGGTGGGTCTACAGCTGTGACTGCTATATTGATTAATGGGAGGAAGTTGTGGATAGCTAATGTTGGCGATTCACGAGCAGTTCTTGCTTTCGACGAGGTACAACAGAGCAGATGAGTACTGATCATGAGCCCCCGTGCTGAAAGGTCGAGCATTGAGGATAGAGGTGGATTTGTATCCAATCTACCAGGTAAAGAACTAATTCGATACTGTATCTTTAGTCATTCTTTTGATTATATCAAATAATATGTTGACAAAGGATTCTGTGGTTGTGATCTAACAGGTGATGTTCCTAGGGTGAATGGTCAATTAGCCGTGTCTCGTGCCTTTGGAGACAAGGGCCTTAAGACACATCTGAGTTCAGAACCTGACATAAGAGATGCGACTGTAGATAGCCAGACAGATGTTCTTCTCTTGGCCAGTGATGGCATTTGGAAGGTAATGGCATATTCTCTGCATATAGACCGTTTCTCATTTCGAATGAAACTATTCATCTCTTATTAAGTGAGTGTTTTGAGAGACCATATTCCTTGATTATAGATGTGTTGCTGATTGTTGAGAAATGATGTATTAACAGGTGATGACAAATGAAGAGGCAATGGAGATAGCAAGAAGGGTGAAAGATCCACAGAAAGCGGCAAAGGAATTAACAGCTGAAGCATTGAGAAGAGAGAGCAAAGACGACATATCTTGTGTCGTAGTCAGATTCAGATGACAAACTCTGGAAAGGGATATATTCAGGGAGGGAGATGATGGTACTTACTATAATAAAACCGCATTTTCAATCAAGATTCATCGGGACAAAAAGCTTGCTTTTTCACTGGATTCGATTCTGATGATTTTGGTTCGGTTTGGACCGGTCTAAGTTTCGATATCTGAGAAAGCTTCTTACTGCTATAGCTTTATGTGCGTTCGTTTGTGTAAATTGTGTGTTTTTTAAAGACGAGAAGAAAATGAACAAAAAAAAGGGAGAGGAAAATGAGTTGGTGGGTGAGTCTGGTGAATGATGGGGATTGTGTTATTATTATTGGTTGATTTGTTATTTTAATCATCTGGATATAAATATTTAGGATATTTTAAAAGTACTTTTTGATTAGGTTTGGTGTTTGCATATTGTTAACCAAGTATTTGCTATCTATTTGTATGAGATTTATATTACATTGCCAAACCAAATAAATAAAAAGTTATCCTTCCTTATCATTCTTGTAGGTAACTGTCATTATCCCTTAAAAAGGATAAGGATGAATCAGTTTATAATTTGGCTGTGTTATAATTCTAAGCAAAAATCTTTCAAAAATTGAAAAGGTTGTGTTTGCGTATACAATTTGTAAAAAGATAACGTTTTTGAGTAAAATTTTATGTTCAAAGCAAAACATTTGAGTACAAAATGTAAGCATGGACATTGTTTTGTTGTATTAACGGTTCCACGAAAAACTCCAGGATGTGCAGCTCTCGCCACAACCCACAACTGTGTAGCTTTTGGCGTTTTGCTTTTACAATTTTCAAAATAGCTTACAAACATTTAATACATCTATATGTTTGATCGTGAGCTTTGTCTTGCTCGCATCACAATTTGTGACCCTTAATCTTATATTTTTTTAGTGTTTTTTATTAATTTACGGATCAAAAAGCATAGAAATTGCCTCTACTTTCGGCTGCAAGAGAAGAGATCGATTCTTGTTGGCTTTGTTCTGGAGGCAAATACTGATTTCCAATAGTAGAGGGATCTTCTCTTTTTTTGCAGAGTTTATGTCTTCAGTCTCTGCTCCTTTATCCCTCTCTTTGGTACATTTTCCAACTAATTCAATAGTGCTTCTCTGAATTTCATTTATTTTGTCATTGAAATTATAACTCGGATTAGTTTCAGAAATAAAGGGATTGAAGAAACTTTCATTAAATGACTCTGATTATAGCTGATTAATGACAATAAAAAACGTGTCAAATTATAATATTATTAATAATTTAATATCATTCATTGAACAAAAACTTATGAAAGCTTCTTCAGTAATCGCCATACTTCATAGGAGTCTTATACCAGAGCATAAGATACTGATCCTTATTAATATTGACTCTTTGACCAATCACTACAGATTTCTGATAAACAACAAAACTCAAATTGCATGGTGTCTCAATATAACCAACAACAAAAGAAAAAAGCAAACTATGCGTAAAACAGATTCCAACCCATCATAAGAGAGTTGAAAGATACGCAGTTTTGTGTTTGTTCAAAGTCAAGTTCTGAAAAACATCATCAAGAAATACATTAATTAAAATTACACATTCATCAGTAAACGACGCTTACTGTCTTCAGATTACGATTTCCGTAGACATCAAGAGTCGTTTCTCTTCTCACCAAGGATTCTCAATTCTGCAATCATTCAGTATTTTCATGAGTCTATTCAAATGGAAAATAATCTTCTAAGTAGCTTTAAATTTCAATAACACTAGCTTTTCATACCTCATCTTGAGGCTCATCTCCACCTTTGGTTCGCTCGTCTAAGAAGAAAAAGAAAAAAGTGGAATGTAAGTAAGCTGCAGATTCAAAGTTTTTCAAACACGAAAAAGCTTTGGAAGAGAAACAAGAAACTAGTATGCTAATGGTTTCTGCTTACAAACTTATAACCCCTATAAACTTAGCTAGAATTCAAAAGACTCATTTGATTCTAAGGAAAAGCCAGATGAGGAAATAAAATATTATAAAAGATTACCTCCTTCCTCATTGAGGTCTGAAGTCCACAAGGTGAGATTGTCTCTGAGTAGCTGCATTATAAGAGTGCTGTCCTTGTATGATTCCTCGTTGAGGCTGTCAAGTTCAGCAATTGCATCATCGAATGCTTGCTTAGCCAATTGGCATGCACTGTACAACACATAGTTTCATATTGTTAGAAAGTGACCATTGGATTCCATTATAGGTATCTTCTCCCAAAAAAATAAACGAACAAAACATACCTTTCAGGGGAGTTTAAGATCTCATAGTAGAAAACCGAAAAGTTCAATGCCAAGCCAAGTCTAACTGGATGTGTCGGAGCCAAACCATCCTCTGCAGCAGAAACGGCAGCCTGCACAGCCAGTCCGAAAAAAGGAAGCCTCTTGTTAGATCAGAGCTCACATATAAGAATGGCACCAAACAAGAAAAGAAAGAAACGTGATCAAAGGACCTTATATGCCTCCAAGAGACTGGTCTGCAGCTTCCTTGCGTTCAGCACCAGAGCTGAACTCTGCCAGATAACGAAAGTAATCTCCTTTCCTACATAGGTTGAACATAAAAGTAAAGTCAAAAGAGTGGAAACAAATAAAGTAAAAAAAGTTCATGAATCTCAGACCCATGGATCAACTTCATTTTCAGAAAGAAACATAAGAAAGAGTGGTAGCTATTTCAGACTTAAACATATAGCTTCAGTCAAATTGATATGATAAACCTCAAAGTCTCATTCTTAGTCACATTTTGCATCTTCACGCACCACAATTGATATCATACTTAAGATCATACCACATTTGGGAATCAAAAAAGGACACAAAACAAAGAAGCAGAGGATGACTCACATTTTGTAGAAAAAGACAGTTGACTCCACAGTGTTAGACGATGGAATGAGGTGCTTATCGATAACAGACAAGATATCATTACAAACTTTAGCAAGCTCATCTTCAACCCTCTTTCGATAAGTCTTAAGCCTCTTGACATTTTCCTCATTTCCCTTTGACTCTTCCTTCTGCTCAATGGAGGATAGAATTCTCCATGAAGCTCTCCTAGCACCAATCACATTCTTGTACCCTACAGATACAAGATTTCTCTCTTCCACCGTTAGCTCCACATCAAGCTGAGCAACTTTCTTCATCGCCTCAACCATTTCTGCAACAACAATATTTCAAAAGTATTCAGAATTACTGAAGACATTAAAAGGAAAATACATAAGACCCAAAACTAACTAAGCAACTCAAATCACAAAATCAAATCTTGACTTATCTAATGTCTAGAAAACAGTGAAAACATAGATCTATTTCATACTAGCCATCTTTGTATAAAGCATTGACTCATAATAAACAAAAAAAGGTAAGCATAAGAATTATATCAACATAGGATCAAGAGTGATCAGAGTAACAAAATAACAATAAACAAGAAATTACTTTTAAGGGCTAATCTAAATCTAGATCAATTAACATCAAACAAACAAATCCGTAAGCAAAGTTATGGAAATGTAAAACCAAATCTAGCTAGAACCAAAAAAAAAAAAAAACATTCATTATTCGATCGGAGCAACAAAAAGATCTGAGTTTTAGAAACATTGACAAATCATTTTCCGATGAAGATCCAGAAAATAAAAAAAAAATACCATCGTATCTTTCGGTTTGCTCAGAGAGCTTGGCCAAGTAAACTAGCTTTTCCCTCTCATTCTCCATAGCTTTTTTTCTTCTTCTCTTTTTCTCTCTTTCAAGTCTGAAACAATGGATGCTTTCGTTTCGATTTGATTGTTTGAGATTAGTAGTAACCCTAGGATCCTCTCACGATGGTGATATACTGGCCGTTGGATCTACTTTTTTAGTCAACAAACTCAGAAACTGAAGTTTTGTAATTGTTAAAGAAACCCTCTAAGCTTTCGTATTTACGCGCAAAGAACCTAAACTTAAAGATGTTGTCTATTAAACCCCCCATCTAATTCCCCCCATCTAATTCGAAGATTGGCTTGTCGAAACCGCAAAAGGCTAATTAATGACGCTGACATGACAAACGGAGAAAGACACGTCTTGTCGAATATTTTACGGTTTGCTCTTTTTTATTTAATACAATACAAAATCTAAATCCAATTATGTACACTAGACAGGTACATATACATTTTCATGTAAAACCAAATCAGTTTTTTTTTGTTTGATTAGTTAATTATTGACAGAAGCACAGATGATATATGATTGGGGAGATGAATAATGGTCCTAAACACAAACTGAAAACTCACTGAATTTAACTTGTTTTTTCTGCCAATTGCTTTGTACATGGACCACTTCAAATTCTATATCCTGCGATACCTAAAACATGTTTTGGTTGTTTTGTAACATTTTCATCATTTTTTCTCCATATTGAGCTTCTGAGTTCGGTAGAGCCACCAAATTCTCCATGTTATCATCATCTATTTTCGTCATATCGTCGCCTTTTTTCTTCATTAATTTTGATAGTTGTAAGTGGATTTTTTTATATGAATTTTCCTCGTTCACTGGCTACAATCAAAAAGTTCATAATCCCCACTCAATCTTGGTGTGTCCATTCAGAAAATCTCCATTATCATCTTTCTCCACAACATTGGTTTTCACTGGATCTGTTAAATCACTGTCAGTTCTTCTACTCTCAAGGTTCTGGTTCGTTTCAGAGCTGAGAACAGGCAAGTCCTTGGAATCAGAGTTACCAACTAAAGATTTGTTAGCAATCACTGGTTGTTGTCCTAGAGTCTTGTCGTCAGATTGCAAGGAATAGAGCCGGTTCTTGCTTTGCGATTCAAGAAGAGATTGCAGATACGTGGAGACTTCCTTGCAGGTTTCAAATTGCTGTCCATCAGGGCTATATGATCAAGAAAGAAAGAAAAATTCATAATCATGAACTAAAAGTAATAACAACACCTAGAAGACAGACTCGTGATAAGCAATTCCAATACCAGCCCTAAGTATTGTCAACATGTTTTATTATGTCAAGAAGATAGATAGAAACAAATAAAAGGGACAATCATAAGTCTAGCAACAGAAACTAAAACACCATCATTCACCAAATCCTATTTCTAAATATGTAAAAGTAAATCTCTAAAGCTACAAAGTGAGTGCTAGTTACTATTCTTTGATGTACCCTATAAGATTCCAAAGCCAATTCCAAGTCTATCTCATTATCCAACTACAAAAAGACACATGATCAACATAACCAATGAAGGCAAACATTACTATACCTTATGTATCTGCGACAAGCCAGCCACAAATTAACACCTTTCTTTTTGATGTAGAGCATAAGTTTCCATCCTCTAGGCAAGTATCCTCCATAATCACAAGCATTCACAACTTTCTTCTTCTTCCCTATATTCACCCATTCACCATTAAGTTGTTCCAAGAAACCTAAGATCTCTTCCTTTGTCTCCAACCCAACCGTGATCCTCCTCAGCTCCTCTCCATATGGATCCTCTGAATCATCATTAGCCAATGCAGAGAGATCCACCTTTGTACCTTCTCTGTTCTCCAAGTTCACTAACTCCTCCTTATCCAGTGCAGAGTGATCCACCATTGTACCTTCTTTATTCTCCAAGTCCACAAGCTCTTCCTTATCTTCGCTTTGGTATTTCATTTCTGACTGATTAAAGCCATCTCTATTCTTTGGAGGACGACCTCTCTTCCTCTTCCCTGAATTTGAATCCATGGAGATTCCTGAACCACTAAATCTACTATCCGTTCCCAATTTGCTACTAGTTTTATCTACAGACGCATACACAGAAGCTTCACCAGTTAAAGAAATATCCAAAACCTCCGTTTCATCGCTAGGGTTTCGAATCTTCCTCGGCCGTCCTCGCCTCCTCTTGGTTTCATTCCCGGAAATTCCCTGAGTTAGAACGTTCTGAACCAAATCAAGATTCGGTTTCTGATAATCATTTCCGTTATAATGGATCAGGAACGAAAACGGCGTCTGACCTTCAATTTCTTCGACTTCTTCTTCTTCTTCTCCTTCGTCTTCTTCCGCTTTCCCTGAATCGAATCGACAGAGAACAGAGATCTGAGAAGCAATGCGATTTGCGTTTGCTCTTCACGAGAGGATTCGTCTCTTTGACGTTGCGGTGACGGAGGACTTGGTTGTTGAGGTTGGCGTCCAAGGCGGAGGCGAAGATATGTTTGCTTTTTGCTACCAGCGGACTCATTGAAGACGGAGCGATCGATTTTTAGTGTTATATCGTCGTTTCCACCGGCGGAAGCAGCGAGAGACGCCGAGGAAGACGCAGAGAGAAGAAGAGTGAGAGAGAGCGAAGTTCTGATGGAGACAAGAGGCGCGTATCGATTAACGGCAAGGATTCGGCTGATCACCGGTTTCCAGCACCAGCGTCGAAGTTGTTGTGATTGTTCTCGAGGTTACCGCCGTCCATGTGGGTAGCCACCTTTACTACACAGACGTAATCGGCGGATCCAACAGTTAGTCCCAAAAAGATGCAAATTCCGATAACTTCAGTGCTTTTAATCCTTTGCTCAGACTCGCTCTTCACTTTTCGATTTCGGTTTATCCAATTTTCAACTAAACCGGTTTTTACCAAAACTATTTCAAAAGTTCAAATCTAGGCAATGCAATGGCCAAATAGAAAATGTACACTTGGTCTCATAGAAATAGTGAATAGGCCAGAGAGAGGCCCCTATCGTTGGGTCGAATGATTTGGACATGGTCTCAAACACTCGCATATTGCTTTGTTTTGTAATTTATCCCACCACCAAAATCACAAAATCTCCAATAAATCAAGTGAAACGCATCAATAGCGCTCGAAATTGGGCCTACCATGGGCTTTCTGAAAAAGGAAAAAAATTATTGGAGTGAGCGAGGTTCGAACTCTCGACCTCAGGATGACTCTGTATCTATGAGACCTACGCGCTAGCCAACTGCGCCACCACTCCAATCGCTCAATAGTTTTGATTTATACATAATATTTCACCATTCTGTAATTTACTTTTACCATCTATGTTACTAGTTACTAAGTCAAAATGGAAATGGAAGTTCAGTAAATTGAAAGTATTTCTTGTAGTCTTTGTTAATACTTCTAAATATCCACAATTATAGTTTAGAGCATATAAAAATAGTCGTCGACATGATCTATCTTGATTTGTTGATGATTTGATATATAATTTGGGCCAAATTTTCGTTTTATGATGTCGTAGGTGCACAACATAAGGAACAAACAATGCTTCTGAGTTATGAAGCTTAATTTAAATGAAATATTAACCAAAACCAAAACCAAAAACATTGAGAATAAAAAAAAGAGAAAATTTTTGATCCCAAGTACAATATATAAGCAAAAGTTTAAATTTCTAAAAATATTCAACCTAAAGGTAGTATCATTCAAATACCTTTTACCTTTTTCACATTTCATCACTACATTTTCCAATCACGTATTTATTTCGTATTTTCGTTGAAGAATTCTGAAGCAACATTATTTTAATTTTGATTTGCAAATTTATTTTTAATATCAGATTTTTTGTTAGTAATACACTAATACTTCAATATATAATTGATGTCGCGTGGTTTGTACATACATTTATCTCGTCATGATCTCTTTCTTCAACATGTTCTCCAAGACTCTAACCCTAAGTCATAGCCCGACACTAGTATTTTGAAGTATAAGACTTTTTTTTGGTTTGTGTCAACAATTTATATGATATAGAAATCAATGAAAACAAAAACTTTTTAGATGACCCGTTTTTTATTTTCTCTTATTTTGCGAAGGGAGAAAGATACAGCTAAATGGAGAGAGAGAGAAGAATGACAGTAGGAAATCTGCCAGTTCACGGATTCTCTTCTGTTTCTTCTTTAAACTCTACTCCAGTTGTCTCCTCTTTTGCCATGCTGGCTGATTGGCCCCACTTTACTTTTTTTTCCCATTCGTATTTTTTATTACCAAAACAAAATATCTGTATTGGCTGACTAAAAATGTTGTCCTCTACGAACATTTTCATGTAAATTTTCCTTTATTATCCGTCATCTTCTAGCTATATCCATGATTTACAATAATTTGATAAAAATCAGTTTAGACCAATGAAAACGTAAAGAGATTTGGTCAACTACACAGTTATCTAATCTGATTTTTCTTAGTCTAATAATATATTTTTTAAAGCATAGGGATTTGATATAGTGGGGTTTAATTAGATTTTGCATAAAGAAAGAAGAAAAAAGGGGGTTAAAAAGAGGCATGGTCGTTATTGAGTGCGTGCATGCGTGCGGGAGACTATGTAAAAGCTGTTTCTCTGCTCATTTCATGTGATTTTCTCAATTCTTTTGCCCACGGCCACTTTCACATATATAGCCTAGCTTATTTAACTCTTTTACTTCGTGTTTACACGAACGTTGTATGTTTTTAAGCACCGTACGTAGAAACGCAAATTATTTCCTCAACATTTTACTCCCAAAAGATTTCCATATGTACATATAATTAATCTTATATATGTATATAATTAATTTTGCTGTTGGTATCTCTTCTAAGTTTTCGTTTTCGATTGGTTCATAGTTTTTTTCTAACAAAAAGTTTAAAGTACTAAGTTAGCATGAGGCATGTAGTGACTAAAACGTAGATGAGCTAATCCGACGTAGCTATACAATCACATCAAACGTAAGCTTGGTGGATATAACAATGGATTTCCACTAATCATGAAAAGTCATATATAACAAACCCGATCGGCATAATCATCATGAGTATGTATACAATACTTGGTACACAGAGTACTTTACATATGTTGGCTAGGAAAGTAAAAAACAAATATGTTACAAAGTCTAGATTTAAAAAAAAATAAACAAACTATAATCCTATCAGAATTAAAAAAAAATACATTAATTAATTTTGGGTTTAGGTTTATATAAAGTTTAATATTCTAGGGTTATAGTTTAGGATTTTGGATTTTGGATTTTGAATTTAGTTTTAAGATTTTAAGGTGGGTTTTCAAGGGTTCAGTTTTAAATGTTTAGGGAAGTTTAGTCCTTTTTTAATTTTAAACATATAGATTATTTTCTTAATTTTTGCATAAAATTATGAACTATAATTCTTATAAATCGACAATTATTTTCCACTAAATTCCAACACAAAGTTTAGTAACAAGTAACTTTTTTTGTGTGTATATGCTTGCGTAAAAGAAAATTACGCATATGTTAAACCATTCACGCATATGCTAAACCATTCACGCATATGCTTGCGTAAACCGTTTTTGGAATAGGTTTGGGATCTTATTTATTATTTCTGAATATTTTTTCTATGTTTAACTTTAACATTGTAAAATAAAAATCCTGATTCCAAAAATGATTGGTAAAACTCTGTATTATCTCGGAATAATGCCATCACTTTACGATTTATCTACCACAATGACTACCTATGGTTAAAAGAAAACATTAAAGAAGGTATTTTAATGGAGGAAAAGAAAAAAAGTTGTGGACGAGCTATAATGTTAAAACCTGGCAAGTTTATAGTCTTATAGACAGCGAAGACATACTCAGTGCTTGCCTTGTCACTCTTCTTACAAAACCCCAAAGAGAACTAATTCCTTCTTACATTAACTCACCAAGTCACCTCTCTCTCTCTCTGTCTCTCTAAGGGTAGGGTCAGAGGCAAAATACGACACCGTTTAAGAGTTGCAATTTGCATACAAAAAAATTAAAGAGAAAAATGAAAAAGTCGTTTCTGAGGCATTTGACGATATAAAGAACCTAACTTTCCCTCATTTACAATCTTTTCTTCTTTTCTTTCTTGGCTGATGTACACAGACCCCATTTTCATCTATTCATTCATTAAATTCATTTTCGTTATCGGTATATATCACAACCATCATCATCAACAATTCGAAATAGTTCTAATATATGTCTAATACGAGCTATTACCGATCACCGTTCGGAGATACGACCTACACCAAAGTGTTCGTTGGAGGTTTAGCATGGGAGACTCCGACCGAGGAAATGCGTCGTTACTTTGAACAGTTCGGTGAGATTCTTGAAGCGGTCATCATCACCGATAAGACCACCGGACAATCTATAGGCTACGGTTTCGTAAGTTCTTTTTTGTTTTCCTTTTATCTCCACCATTTTGATTCTTTCTTTATCCTCAAGACCCGCCACGTCATCATCTATGTGGTCCAGGTCACGTTTCGAGAGCCTGACTCAGCGACGAGAGCAGTCGCCGATCCGAATCCTATGATCGACGGACGAAAAGCTAATTGCAATATTGCGTCTTTTGGACGTCCTCGACCATCGACGCCTCGAGGTTTGTTAACTCAATTTATTTTTCTTTGAATGTGAACTTTAATGATCATTTGATTCTCATTTCATCTCTCTATTTATTTTTCATTATACTATTTATATGTTTTGTGTACGAGGAAAAAAACTATATGTTAATTAGTAATGTAATTCTTATGGAAATTTATATAATCATAGAGTATATTTTAAATAAAAACTTGTTTATTACTCTTTGATGGCATAGGGCGAGGACAAGGAGGAAGCCCTAATCAGTATCAAGGCGGAGGACAATCAGGCTATACCGGAATAGCTGCTCCGATGCAGCAGACTGCGACTGCGCAGCTCATGTATCCGCCGTACGGGTACGTGAGAATGATTTTAAAAGAACATTTTTAATGGGTTTATTTTCTTTATTTAAACCCAAAGGGTGTAAAGAAATTTATAAATTTTGCTTAGACAATGAAATGGTCCAATGCGATGGAAATGGTAAGAGACAGAAGATGATATTTAATGCTTCAATTTGAGCAAGTTGGAGTCAGCCTGTAAATACTCATAATATAAATACTTATATCATATACTAGCAACTTGTCAAATAAAAAGCATATATAATTGAAGATTACCCGGACCAACATTGCAATAGAACAATAATAGTGGAATATGTCATGTGTTTATAAAGAGTATATAATATTCTGTCTTGATGAAATTTGCATGCACTAAATTTGTCGAGGTAAAATATTTTAAAATTTTTTTTTTTGGTATTTTGGTGAATACATAGACTAATTTAGTTTAGCATCATTTAATTCTCTTGTTTTCAGGTATACCTACAATTCTGAATATGGGTACCACCAAGTCAGTGTCTTTCTATCTCTCTCTGTCTCCATGTGACATACATATACAATTATAAACATGCAATGGTATATACACATCTACTAGGCCAATGTCGTATCCTTATAGCAGCTGTGAATGTTGGAATTATTAGTACCTACAAAACTTTCTTAGATTGGTAAAATGCGTAGGAAATCGTATATAAATGACGTGTAATAAATCTAAAGTAAATCATAAAAATAACGAACTGAAAATTATCATTAATCTAATAAATAAATTCTATCAATATATAAATATATAATAAATTTATGTTTGAATTATTTACATGCAGGCGCTATACAACACACAGCTCCAACAAGCACAATACTATCAACAGCAGATGTACGGAGGAGGAGCAACATCACCATCATCATCCAACATCATGCCTTCTCCTTACTACTACCTCCAAGCTCCAAGCCCTAGACCATATCCTCCTCATCATCAACATCATCCGTATCATCAGCATCAGCAACAACAACAACAACGTTTACCTTCTGCCTCGTCTTACCTAATTTACCCACCCAATTTCGAGGCTCCAACTTCCTCTAATGTCCCTCTTTCACAAGGGCCAATATCTTCCTCCACCGGTACGTCTTAACGATAATAGAGTTTTTCACATTCGACATCGTTTATACAACCATGCATTTTGTCCAATGTGACATTCATCATCATAACAAGATCTAAGACCACTTATAAGTACTAAATTATAAGTTTTGTCAAAACTAGAGCTAGTGATGTATATATAAGAGTACGGAAGATTAAATGGAATACCAAAAAGAGTGAATGGTTAGGCACATGGGATATTTATAAATAGCGTCATATCCATGTGAACTGAGCTATCTATTTTTTTTCCCCTCACATCTGTCTATCCTCCATCATGGGGCATGCATACAAGAATATGTGTATGTAAATGCATAAAACCAATAGTGTTTGCATGTGAATTCTTTCAACCTTTTTATATTATTGATTCTCAAGATCTAGTCACAACTCACAAGGGACCACTCTCTATTTAAGCGATTATCCAAACTTTGGAGTAGGGCGACCAAAAATAATAATTTCTATGTGCGGATTGTTCCTTGACTATTATACTATTTATTTATGTTTTAAAAAGGTCTTACGTTACCTTTTTTTTCTTTTCAGAATCACATGCACCACAACAAGTCTCAGAAGAAGGAGGAGAATTCGATCCAACAGATGCACCTGAAAGTACAACAACGAACAACAGAGAGTTGACGTCATCTTCTTGATCAACTGTTACTCCAACTTGTACAATCTTTGACATTTTTTACCTTCTATTTCTCTTCATCCAACAAAGAAAAAAAAATGCTAATTCTTTTATTTTCTCAACCAAATCCATGACTTAACATGACGGCCAAAATAAAGATGGCTCTATCTTTCTACTCTTTGTCATGTTTTTTTCCCTCCTAACGGAATAAGATAATAATATGTCGACTTTGATATTCTTTCTATTATTTTAGAATAAATTCGATTTTTTTTCTTTATCTTCCATTGTACTTTAATTTTAAACTATACCGTAGGTCTTACTACCATCTTAACACGAAATAAGTCTATTTATGCAACAACAAAAAAAGAAGTTAAGTGACGTTTTTTGCCTGATTTTTTTTTCTAAGCGATTCACATAAAAAAATTTACTTATTAAAAAAAATACTTCCTAAACTAAGTTAACACATTCAACCAAAATAACTAAAAAATTGAGCAGATGGGATCAACTTCTTTGTCGATACTATATATGAGGCTGATGATTAAAATATAACTGGTTTACGTATATATTCCGTTACTTTATCAGTACTCTATAAGATTGATGTTAAAATTTTGAAGTAGAGAACCATTATACATTTATACGTACATTTTCTTTTTCCAACTTTCCTTTATAAGCTTGGTTATGATAGTTATACATAGGCCGCATCTAACTATTGGGCCGTGTATGTACACACGTCTATATTAGCCACGCTGCTTCTTGATCTGACTCAAAAGGACCCTTTTAACGACCCCGGCCCGTCGCGTCCTCCGCCAAGTGCCCACTTCTCTCATTCACCAATTGGTCGGCCAAAAAAGTAAACACATGGGATTTGTAATAGAAATTATCTCTTTATAGTTTAGACTAAGATTTGTAATCTATCAAACAAAACACACAAAAAGTTATGATGGTAAAGTTCATCTATATCAACCCATTTATAAACGATAAAAACAAACAATAAATAACGGTTAACACATCTATAGTCTCGGGTCTACCACTTACATGATCATATATTTTTTGTAGTAAACTATTAATGCATTATAATTTGTTTATGATCAAAGATTTCCTAAGAGAACTTTATTAATAAGTGCCTCAAAATTCACAACCGACGAACCATGTTTATGTTTTGTTGCTTCCTCGGCCAAGCGCCGCCACTCCCCCGCCTTCTCTCTCATTTTCTTTCCTTTCTCTCCATCCATAAGCTCTCTTACCACATTCTCGACCTCCTCTCTCTTCACAAATCCACCGATCTCCATACCAACTTCCCACTCATCACAACAAAACTTCCAATTCGTCGGTTGTTCCGCAAAAACGGCCAACATATCATCGGAACACCGCCCGAGAGACTCTCTAATGTCGAGTTCCATCCGCAATGCGCCAAGAACCCTCCGGTCGCCGGATGAGAAAGAACTTTCTCCTGAGGACACCAACTCGCTAACATTCCCCGGTCTACCGTCTCCGTTAAAAACTCTTGCGGAACCGCTGCTGCCTCTCCGGCAACTAAATCCGGCCTAATCACCCACAAAAACTCTTTTCCACTTGCCGCTAAGCCCCAAAGCAAACTCAACAAGCTGTTTTGCACTCATCACCGTTATGCATCCAAAATTAACAAAAACGACGCTGTTTTGAGGTTTAGTATCCAACCAATCCAAACATTCTGTTTCTTCTCTCCACAAATTTAATCCTATCCGACCTATTTCACTATCCTCGTCTATTTCTTGGTTTACTAGGAGATGGAGCGGTCCAATCGAATAAACCGGAGGTAACATAGAATGCATAGAGTGGATAACATCATGCTCAAGATCATCAAACGTGTTGAGAATGATCGCAGTGGCGCGTTTGGATAGCTCGACCTCTCGAATGACGAAATTTAGCATTATATCGTCAGGATCAGTAGAACGGATAAAGCTAGGGATGTCCTTTAGTCTAAGATTTTTCATTGACGGTATCCAATCTATAATCGTGTCTAGATGCTCCTTAGAAATGTAACTTTCATCTGTCAAATTCATCATCACTAATTAGTAATCTATAGGTTACGATACGACTTCGCTAGTGTATAAATCGGTTAATCGAGAAGTTACTAGCTCAAAGATACATGAATTAAATAAAATACCTTTAAATGGAGATAAGCCTTTCTCGATGAAGAGATCAAAGTGTAGAAAAGTCAAGAAACCACAAGCACTAAGAGTCCAGAAAATGACAGCTGGGACACCAAGCTCCTCCGCTGCGTCAAGAGCAAAGCTCATCACACCGTCCGATACAATACAGCTCACCGGAGGTACATCACTTCCGGTGTTAATCCGCCGGAGAAGCTCCTTGAACGGAGTGAGACAGTTCGTCATAGTGGACACACAAAGATCAGGGATATACTGCGTTTTATCCCCATCTGTCTCCGGTAGACCATCAGGGATAGACTCAAACCGGAAAGAAGGGAAGTCCGTCGAGCGCGTTGGGACCACGAGACCGGAGGAGACGGTTGTGGTTGGAGACGGTGTCGACGAAGGTGACGTGGACGCCTCTAGCGTGGAGGCGTTTCGCCACTTTGAGCATCGGGTTGATGTGGCCTTGAGCTGGGTGAGGAACACACACTACGTGTGGTTTTTGGGTGCTAGAGACGGCAGGAGATGCCATTTTGTTTGTTATTAATCTTCTGCTAAGGAAAAAAATGATGATGGAAGTGGCACAATTGGATCTTATCAGAAAAAAAAGAAAGTGGACACGATTGTTAGATTCATTAATAATGGCTCGAAAGACGCCACGACAAGCTACACAAAATTGAATTATCTTAGGAGTAATTTAAATTTTCGAGGAAGTAAACTCAACTATATATCTAAGGTGTATAAACAAAAGCTATATCTAAGGTATTTTTCTCATCATTGCAATTCTGTTGTAATTATCTAGCTATTTCTAGTGCATTAACTAAATATAATTTGATTTCTTCGTTATTAAAACTTATACTGAATTAAGTTGGTTTAAAATGAGAACTTTATTACCAAGGAGTTATTTTTTTTTTAATGAAACTAAAAAAATAAGATATTATGTTGAGTTAACCACGGCATTATTAAACATAATAAAATAAAATAATTTGTTTTAAGAACAGTTTTATTACCCCCAAACAGAAGATTACAGAAAAGTAATTATGTATAAAGAATATTGGGCATTGATATGTATTAGACCGACATGCATATATGGCCCATTAAAGATTCTTGTTTCTGACCTTAATTAAAGGACTCTCCCATACTTTATCTTCCTCAATTGTTCGTTGAGGGGATATTAATTCAATCAAAACCGTATCTAAGCATGTGCCAGGAGTGCATTGACACCAAAACCATATAATAAATCAACAGAAATGGTAAGTGTATTTAATAGCCCAATATAGGGTCTATATTTCAAATATTGAACAGGCCCGGGCCTGATCACAATTCACAAACGATTGAAGAAACGGAAAACAAACACTTGTCCAGAGTTTTACGTACAAACATATTTTGTACCAAAAATAATTAAATGATATTGATCCAATCTACTCCCCTAAAAGAACCTTAACAACCATCTCAAAATTCAATTTCGACGAACCACTCTCATGCTCCGTCGCTTCCTCCGCCAAGCGCTGCCACTCCTCCGCCTTCTCTCGCATTTTCTTTCCCTTCTCTCCATCCATCAATTCTCTCACCACCGCCTCAACCTCATCTCTCTTCACATCTCCACCAATCTCAATCCCAACCTCCCACTCATCACAACAATACTTACAATTTGTTTGCTGCTCTGCAAAGAACGGCCAACACACCATTGGAACTCCACCACAAATACTTTCTAACGTTGAGTTCCATCCACTGTGCGTTAAGAATCCTCCAATCGCCTGATGAGAAAGAACTTTCTCTTGAGGACACCAACTTGCCAACATCCTCCGGTCCGCCGTCTCCATTAAAAACTCCGGTGGAACCATTGCTACATCCCCCGCTACTAAATCTGGTCGTATCACCCACAAAAACTCTTTCCCCGTTGCAGCCAAGCCCCATGCAAACTCCGCAAGCTGTTTCGCACTCATCACAGTTATGCTCCCGAAGTTAACGTAAACAACACTGTTTTGAGGTTTTGTGTTAAGCCAATCCAAACACTCTGACTCCTCTTTCCATAGGTTTGATTCCATCCTTCCGATCTCATTATCTTTGTCGATCTCTTGTTTCGTTAGTAGATGGAGCGGTCCAATAGAGTAAACCGGAGGTAAAGTAGATTGCATGGATTGGATGGCGTCATGCTCGAGATCATCGAACGTGTTGAGAATGATAGCTGAAGCGCGTTTGGCTCGCTCAGCCTCGCGGATGATAAAGTTGAGCATAATGTCGTCAGGATTAGTCGTTCGGATGAAACTAGGTATGTCTTTTAGTCTTAGGTTCTTCATCAGTGGTATCCAATCTATTATTGTGTCTAAGTGCTCCTTGGTCAAGTAACTCTCATCTGCCAAATCCGACACCATTTTGTTAGGTATAATTTAGTATCTCAAGGTGTCTTAAAACTAACTAAAACACCTTATAATAATCAAACATTTATGCATTTTAACTTTAAAGGTCACGATAGGCCAACCAATGTCAGACAAAATAGTGGCCAACGTACAATGATATATATATCATATTCATATTGGAGTGATGGCCTGACTATATTGAGTTTACTTTTCTTCAATACGTGTCCTTGGTTTTTTTAATTTATTTTATCCTGTTTGATTTTTTTGTTTTTCCAATTATCATTTTTAATTGGAGATATCCTACTTTTATGGATCATTACCAATAAACAAATATTTTCAGTAGTAAACCACCATATAAGACAATATGTCAAGCAATAATTGTGATTGTTTAATGCAGAAAATATGGTATTCGAGATTCGGAAAACTTAAAAGGATGTATAGTCAAAGTCGTGCGTCTCCATCCCTTTGAAATCTCTTTCGTACTGATGATTTGACCATACGTTGATTAACATGTTATTGCCCTATTGGGGGAGGAGTCAAGTTGATATACAGCTGGAAGAGATTAGTCCCCTTCTCCATGGGTTATGGAGGGCGGAAACTGTAGGATATTTTTGTTACAAATTTACAATTACGAGTATTTGGATATTTTTGTTACAATGTATATCAGTATATGCTTGTTTATCCTCGATTTTTTTCCCTTATTTAATCTCTGTTGCTGTATCCATAGGAAAAAAAAATATATACATACATAAATTTCATGTCGAAGGGAAAACTATTGGTAAGATTCAAATCTTAACAACGCAAAATCCATCTTCTTCTCTTTATTTTTGACAATCTTGTTTTAAAATCTTGGTAAAAAAATTCACATTTAATTTTAATATATAGAAACCGTTTGTTTTTTTGACGGTGTTTTTTTGACGGTGTATATGTTTTATAATTTGGGTTGTTGACAAAGTTTATTAGTTAGTGTTGTAGTTGATAAAAAAATTTCACTATCGGTATTTGGTTTGTACACAACTATGGAAAGAAAAAAACGAGAAAATAAAAGTTCATGGATATTTAAAAAAAAAATCAAAGCATTTATGATGTTATCTCTATTGGGGACCTCTTTTTGGACTATATAAGGTCTAAAATATATAATTTATGGTTGGATACTTGGATCTATATGCGAACCTATACTACAATTATGGGAATGTACATAAATAACATGTTCACCTTGACTGATCTCGTTCGTGAATCTAAACCAGTCTCAAGAAAAGGAAAAAAAAAACCATAAATCATTAACCAATACATACCTTTTAGCGGCGACAAACCCTTCTCCACGAACCGATAGTAGTGTAAATAAGCCAAGAAGCCACAAGCACTAGTTGTCCAGAAAAAGAACCTCCGGGACACCGAGATCCTCCGCAGCGTCAAGTGTGAAGCTCATACAGCCGTCGGATACGATACAGCTCACTGGAGGAACATCATCTTCGGCGTTGATCTGCACGAGAAGCTCCTTGAACGGAACGAGACAGTGTTTCATTGTGGACTTGCAAAGCAGAGGGATGTCCTGCGTGGCGTCCACGTCAGTCTCCGGTAGACCATCAGGGATGGACTTGAACCGGAAAGAAGGAACCCCGTCGAGGGCTTTGGGTCCACGGGAACGGAGGAGACGGTTGTGGTTGTAGACGGTGTTGACAAAGGTAACATGGAAGCCTTTAGCATGGAGGAGTTTAGCCACTTTCAGCATCGGATTGATGTGGCCTTGAGCCGGGTAAGGCACACAAACTGCGTGTGGTTTTTGTCCCTTGGAAACGGCTTGAGATTCCATTTTCTTTTCTTTCTTTTTTTTCTCTTATGCCGAGTGAGAAAAAATGAAAATGGATATGTATTTGTGATTGAAATTGGAACGATTCGTTAGAGCATGATTATAGGTGGTAAATATATTTGGGGTAATATATGAATTTATAATATTAATTATATTGGGATTGATAAAAAAAGAGAGAAAGGATAAGAGAGATAGAAATAGAGATCTATATTTACCGGTAAGATAGGTTCTATATTTAGAACTTTTGGAGAAAGTAAATATAAATTTTGATTTAATTTAATTGATTTAATCTTATATTACCCCTATATTACCCACCTATAATCATGCTCTTAGGCTTTAGAGAACTCCATTTTATAGGAAGGGGACTGGCAATAAGGCAGCAAGACCATATGATTCTCACACGTGGAGATTGTCGGAAAATTTGACTCACGTGCGAAGATTGCCCATATCGGGGCCATGAGCGATCTCGAGGCCAAATTTGTTTTTATGTAGTATAAAATAATTAAAGACAATGGTCTACACGATGAGTTTGTTGACTTGTAGTGATAGTTAAATAAAAGTCAAACTAGACCAATAATTAAGGCCGGTGTTTGATCAGTTGAAATTGAATAATATATTGACCCTAATTTTGGGAGAGGATCGATGTGGATTGCTAGTCTAGTCTCTCAATAGGGTTTAAGATAATATAAAGAACAAATAATAATAAAAAATTGGAACATCCCCCACTATAGTATATGGAAGGCTGATTGAAGAAGTAGCTGTCTATCAATGATGAGGCTTTTAAGTTTTAAATATGTGTGGTGTATTATTTTATTTTATTTTAACGACTTGTAACGTGTTAGACAAAATGTATAGCACTAGCTGTTTCTAGGTCGTCGTCTGTTCGACTTATCTTTTCTTTTGATTTAGATTTGTTAAATTTTTATCAAAACCCAAATATATATATATTTTTTTAAATGGCCAAAAAAAGCAACACGAAAAGTTAAAATTTCCAATGAAGCGATTTCAAAATTTTATACGTTGATGTGTTTTTCTTATTTGATGTTCGTGAGTCTTTCTTTCTTTTATTAATCCAATAAATTTTAGAGTTCTAAAACCCAAATAAGTTTTTTTAGAGTGAATTTGCAAAATACTAAAAAAATTTGAAAATATTTAATTTTATATCAAATTATATCGTGGTGTTACAAAATAAACAAAATAAATATTTTTTTACCATTTTACTCTTGAAATATCAAGTTTTAATTATTTATGCGCCTACGGTTGCTATTTGTACCAAAGACAAAATAGTCTAAACATCCATATTTTTCTTGTTCAAAAATAACAACTTTAACATCCCTCCTCCCACTTAATTCTTTTTTAATTGTTTTAGTTATGACTCCAATTAGGAAGTGTTATTGGTTTGAGATTTATGTATAATTATAATGATTATTAGGATTGTAAAATTAAAGAAATTTTTAGAGAGTATTTAAAACATTTTACATATTCTCACTGAAAATTTATAAGAATATCATCCTAACATATAATATTTTGAAAGTCTTTAAAAAAAATTTCAGATGAACAAAAAATATTAAAATCAATCAACCAATAACACTAAATTTTAATAAACTTTAGTACAATTTAAAATTTAGTTAAAAATTTTATTAATCCAATAACACATGAATTTTAACAACTTTTTATCAATATTGAACCAATAATACTTCATTTTCATATAATATTTGTAATTCAAGAACGAATAACATCAAACTCTTAAAAACTTATAACTCTTTACAAATCACATAACCAGTAATACTCTTTTCTTATTTTTTTTTAAGATTTGACATATGCCATATAAATAACATTAATTCTACACAACAAAGCCAAACCTTTCTATAAATAGGTCTGTTCTAAAAATACTAAAGATTTTAGGGAGATTTTTTAAAAATAGACCCTCAATTATTTGAGATATTTTAAGATTTTAAGATCTCAATTGTTTTAGAGACCTCAATTGTTCTGTTAAACAAGATTTTAAGACCTCAGTTGTTTGAGATAAATTTTAACCCCACAAAAAAAAAAAAAAAAAAAAAAACAGTTTGAGATAAATTCCTTCCGTATTGGCTAGTTGTCAATCAAACTTACTGAATAGACGATACAAATACAAATACTAAAAAAGTCCTTGTACATCATGAATATGTAAATAACATGACATACATTTATAATCATTTCATATTTAAAATAAATCAGACCATCCCAGTCGTCTTCTGCTGCCCTAAGAGAACCTTGTTAACAACCATCTGAAAATTTAATTCCGACGAACCATAAGCCGCTTCCTCCGCCAAGCGCCGCCACTCTTCCGCCTTCTCTCTCATTTTCTTTCCTTTTTCTCCATCCATCAGCTCTCTAACCGCCGCCTCAACCTCATCTCTCTTCACATCTCCACCAATCTCAATCCCAACCTCCCACTCATCACAACAAAACTTACAATTTGTTACCTGCTCTGCAAAGAATGGCCAACACAACATAGGAACTCCACCACAAAGACTTTCAAGAGTCGAGTTCCATCCACTGTGCGTTAAGAATCCTCCTATCGCCGGATGAGAAAGAACTTTCTCTTGAGGACACCAACTCGCTAGCATCCTTCGATTAGCTGTCTCTATTAAAAACTCTGGTGGAACCACCGCAGCATCACCGGCTACTATATCTGGTCTAATCACCCACAAGAAATCTTTCTTTGTTGCTGCCAAACCCCAAGCAAACTCCACGAGTTGTTGTGCACTCATAACTGTTATGCTACCGAAGTTAACATAAACAACGCTGTTTCTTGACTTAGTATCGAGCCAATCCAAACACTCCGTGTCCTCTCTCCATAGATTCGTAGCTATCCTTCCGAGTTCGCTATCCTCTTCGATCTCCCGATTCACTAGTAGATGGAGAGGTCCAGTAGAGTACACCTGAGGTATTAAAGATTGGATAGATTAGATGACGTCATGCTCAAGGTCATCGAATGTGTTGAGTATGATAGCAGAAGCACGTTTGGCTCGTCCGGCCTCATGAACAAAAAAGTTGAGCATTATGTCGTCAGGATAAGTCGCACGGATGAAGCTAGGGATGTCTTTTAGTCTTAGGTTCCTCATTGATGGTATCCAATCTATTTTTGTGTCTAAATGCTCCTTGGTCAAGCAACTCTCATCTGCTAAATTCAAAACATTTTATTAGTTAGCATTAATTTAATATCTCGATATTCACTCGTCAAAGTTAAAGCACTGTTAATACGCAAAGTTTTATTATTAAATTTATGTTACTAGTATAGTTTAATTTCAGAGCCAAAAATAGTTATTGTTGGTCAACAACACACAACGATGACAGATTAAAAAAAGTGGCCTAGACAATGATGTTTATTATCTATTTATATTATACTCCTTCAGTATTTAAAAGATTGATTTTCTAGATTGATTTTTTTGTTTCTTAAAAATTGATTTTTTAAATTTTTAAATTTATTTTTATTAGCAAATTGTAAACTTCAAAAACTATTAATTAAGAATGTTTGAGTTGTTTAATTATTATTGGATAATATATATGGGAAAATGTTTCAAGTAAAAAGTTAATGTATTTATTACTAAGTATTTATTATTTTTTTAATCTTGGTGAAAACTTCATGAAATTATTTTTTTCTAATATGGAGGGAGTACCAAACATGCAAAAAAAAAAAAAATTAATAATAATAACATATGTACCTTTTAGTGGAGATAACCCCTTCTCTATGAAGCGATAGAAATGTAGATAAGCCAAGAAGCCACAAGCACTGGGTGTCCAAAAAAGAACCTCCGGTACACCGAGCTCCTCCGCAGCATCAAGAGTAAAGCTTATCACACCGTCCGCTACAATACAGCTCACCGGAGGAACATCCCCTCGGGAGTTGATCCGCCGGAGAAGCTCCTTGAATGGAACTAGACAGTTCTTCATTGTGGCCTCACAAAGGGAAGGGACGTCCTGCGTGGCGTCCTTATTAGTTTCCGGTAGGCCGTCAGGGATGGACTCAAACCGGAAAGAATGGAGTCCGTCGAGGGCGTTGGGTCCACGAGAACGGAGGAGACGGTTGTGGTTGTAGACATTATTGACGAATGTGACGTGGAAGCCTTTGGCGTGGAGGAGTTTAGCCACTTGTAGAATCGGGTTGATGTGGCCTTGAGCCGGGAAAGGCACGCAAGCTACATGTGGTTTTTGTCCACTAGAAACGACATGAGATGCCATTTTCTTTTTTTCGTTTGCTAAAAGAAAAGAAGATGAAAATGGATATGTATTGTGGTGAATATGTGATTGATCTTGGAACGATTTCGCTAGGCTTTAAAGGACTCTACAATGAGATGGCAAGAGACCCTATATGATTATAGCATGTGGAGATTATAGACAAATCCTTGTCACATGAGAAGGTTTCCAATTCCCACGGGCATCAGCAATCTCAATTGATATGCCATCAGAAGATAATGTTTATCTGCAAGTTGAGTATACGTAAGGTTGGTAAAATCAAAGACTAGTGGTCCTATAAGGTTATAATTCGTGAAAGCAATGTTTCTTGGGGTAAGATAGAGAACTACTTGCAAAATATCTAGCATTTGTTTCATTCAAAATTTGTTGAAGAATATAATAGTACTCCATATTCTCTTTTTTTGAGACTTTATTTTGTTAAATGTTAGGTAAATCAAATTATCATTATTAAATTTAGATGATTTTTTTGTTGTATAGAGAATGTAATTCTGAGGGATAATTTACAAAAAATATGTACAGTATAATTTACGTATTTATTTGTTACTTTTTACGGCACAAATTTAAACAAAAAAAACTATTATGTAAAATATCGTCTCACCTAATAAAATAATAGAGTATTTTATATAATAATACAATTTTTTATTTTAAATATTTTTAAAATTTATTTTATATTTGGAAAGAACCTGCGATAAAATACAAAACTACTTTCCAAAAGCAGTACGTCCTTTTTGCAAATATTAAGTAAAGTCATTTACTATATTTTTCCTTAAATCGGTAGTGTTCGAGTGAAATGGAATTAATCGATCAGATTTTGATATATATTAATAAAGTATTATAAAATTTTTATTTAAAATTAAGATATAAAGTAGCTATAAAATTAAGAACGGTAAGTGGTGTTTGACTGTTTTATAACCAGATTGTGATTTATTTAGATTTTAACATATGCGATATATATGACGTACTGATTTTCGCAATAACAAACACTTCTTTCAGTAAATAACAAATAACAAACAGTCTACAAAAAGCCAAACCGTTCTATAAATAGGCCCGACCAAAAACTTTTTTTTTGATAAAAGGGTAAGCCCGATCGAAAACTTACCAGCTCAGGATATCAATAGACGTTAAAAATACAAAAACCAAACATATAGTACTTGTACATGAATATGTAAATAACATAACACTTCTTTTCCTAACATAACATAACACTTCTTATTCCATCTTGTGTTTTCAACTAATTATGATCGGCTTTTGGGATCTGTCCTAAAAGAACCTTGTTAAGAACCGTCTCAAAATTCATTACCGACGAACCACTCTCATGCTCCGTCGCTTCTTTCGCCAAGCGCCGCCACTCCTCCGCCTTCTCTCTCATTTTCTTTCCCTTCTCTCCATCCATCAACTCTATAACCACCGCTTCAACCTCATCTCTCTTCACATCTCCACCAATCTCCATCCCAACCTCCCACTCATCACAACAAAACTTACAATTTGTTTGTTGCTCTGCAAAGAACGGCCAACACACCATTGGAACTCCACCTCAAAGATTTTCTAACGTTGAGTTCCATCCACTGTGCGTTAAAAACCCTCCAATCGCCGGATGAGAAAGGACCTTCTCTTGAGGACACCAACTCATTAGCATCCTTCGATCTTCTGTCTCCTTTAAAAACTCTGGTGGAATCGCCGCCTCTTCTCCGGCTACTAAATCCGGCCGCATCACCCACAAGAAATCTTTCTTTGTTGCTGCCAAACCCCAAGCAAACTCCACGAGTTGTTCCGCACTCATCACTGTTATGCTACCGAAGTTAACATAAACAACGCTGTTTCTGCACTTAGTATCGAGCCAATCCAAACACTCAGTCTCTTCTCTCCAAAGATTAGATCCCATCTTTCCAGTTTCACTATCTTCTTTAACCTCTGGGGTTTACTAAGAGATGAAGCGATCCAATTGAATAAACCGGTGGTAAAATGGATTGCATGGACTGGATGATGTCATGCTCGAGGTCATCGAACGTGTTGAGAATGATAGCAGATGCACGTTTGGCTCGACAGGTCTCGTGGACAATGAAGTTGAGCATTATGTCGTTTGGATTAGTGGTACGGATGAAACTGGGGATGTCATTTAATTTTAGATTTTTCATCGACGGTATCCAATCTATAACTGTCTCCAAGTGTTCCTTCGTCAAGCAACTCTCATCTGCAAAATCCATCTCTCAATATTATTTATTTATAAATTAAGGCACGAACGACGTAAAAAAGAAGAAGAAAAATAAGACCATCTTTATCCCACATCCTCCCATAGGTATCTTAAATATAAATTAATATTAAAATTTAAAAACACCATATTTAAAGTGTTGCCAAAACACTTTCCTCTCCCATCAAAGACACTTTTCTCTTTGAATGCTCTTAGACCATCGGTGATATCCCATATGGATGTCTTCCCAAATTTTTTTTTTGTTTTTTTAGTTTAAATAATATTATATTTATTAATATTTTATTGTTTCAACGAATCAAGCCGCGACACGTGGCGATTTTGAGAAAGAACCCATGTTTTTGCAGACTCACAAAAAGCCGGTGTCTGGAATTTTTTTTATTTTTTTTAAGTTAAGACCCTCTAATAATTGACCGATGGAGTTGGTCTTACAAAAATGCATTATTCACTTAGTGTACCAATTTTGTTGCATTTATATTGATAAGTACTGTAGTTTCAGAGCAGGCGTTATTGGCAAACAATGTGGTAGACAATGATGATGGCCAAATTAATTGCATTCAGCTTTGAGGGTTTAATTTTCTTCAAGATCGTATTTGACTATTTTCTTTATATTTCCATCATTTTTGTTATTTCCTCATATTTTTCATATATATATATATATATAATTTTTTCCTTTATATTTCTTTTCCGTATCTGACTATTTTCTTTATATTTGCTATTGTTATCAAAATTTTCTTTTTATGCTCCTACCTTTTTTAAGATCATCATAATCAAAAAAATTCTGAAATACAGAAAAGTTACACCGGTCATTTTCGTTTTTACTTTCTAAAGAAAAGTAAAAGTATAGTAACTAACTGCTCCCTAGTTTTGTGTGTTTTAAGAATTTTCACATTTTAAGATGCAATCTACCAAATTTAACCTCACTTAGGACCCTCTCCCTGCTCTAGTATCTTTGAAAAAATCCACAAATTTAATGGAGATAAAAAACATGTACCTTTTTAATGGAGATAAACCCTTCTCGATGAAAAGATAAAAGTGCAGATAAGCCATGAAGCCACAAGCACTGGTGGTCCAAAAAAGAACCTCCGGAACACCAAGCTCCTTTGCAGAGTCAAGAGTAAAGCTCATCGAACCATCTGATACAACACAGCTCACAGGAGGAACATCCTCTCTGGCGTTAATCCGCCGGAGAAGCTCGTTGAACGGAGTGAGACAGTTCTTCATGGTGGACTCGCAAAGGGCAGGGATGTCCTGTGTGTTGTCCACGTCAGTCTCAGGTAGACCGTCAGGGATGGCCTCAAACCGGAAGGAAGGAAGTCCATCGAGTGCGTTGGGGCCACGGGATCGGAGGAGACGGTTGTGGTTATAAACGGTGTTGACGAAGGTGACATGAAACCCTCTGACGTGGAGCAGTTTAGCCACCTTTAGCATCGGGTTGATGTGGCCTTGAGCCGGGTAAGGCACGCAAACTACGTGTGGTTTTTGTGCGTTACAAACGACATGAGATCCCATTTGCTCTCTCTTGTGCTAAAGATAAATTGTGATTAAACTGGGTGCGGTTTTATATAAAGCTTTGAAGTATTGCCATTTTATATGTATACGGCAAGGCCATGTGTTTATCACACGTGGCTATTGCCAACAAATTTGTGTCATGTTATGGCTTTAGCCACATAGCTATCTAGAATCCCGAACTATATCTATATATTGATGTGTAGATAAAATTTACAAGATGAGTATGTAGGAAAAACAAAATCTATAAGAGCATATGTATTTGTAAGAGATTTATTGAGTATTTCATTAATATAATATTTTTATTTTTAGTGTATTTTTATGTTAAAATATTTTCATGGTTTTTTGCCTTTTTGCCTATATTGGTAAAAAATCCACTAAATCTCTCATCAATATAATATTTATTTTATAATGTAGTTTAATTTTTTTAATGTAATTTAATTTGAATACTTAATTTAAAACTTCATCTTAAATTAGAGGATTTCGAAATAATATCTTTTAAATCATATCAAGTTATATTTTAAATATATTCAATTTCATTAATTAGTTATATTTGTTTATATAACCTATAATAGTAACAATATTAAAACCATAAATACTATTAATACAATACATTATAGATAGTACAAAATAAAATAATAAATACTGTTAATTATATCAAAATATATTTTTAATTAGTGTATTTACTAAAATAATATTAATTTAGTATTATTTAATTTTTAACTAATATTAATATATAATTTAACTTTATGTATAATGGAACTTGTTAGATAGATAATTTTATTTTATGATTTATAAAAAAGATAAAAATCAAATAATAACATATAAACTATTTAATGAACTTTTAAAATTTCTACGAATTTGATTTATCATAAGAAAAGATAAACCAATTATAAAGATACATGTATCCCATATAAGAAGTTATGAACCCCACTACACATGCTCCAAACTTATAAAATTCACTGGTTGAAATATAAAAGATACATGTATATATATATATATATATATAAAAACCAGTTTCAATAAACTACACATGAGCAGCAAATCAATAAACTATACTTTTACAAAAAAAAAAATCGAGTCAAATTTTAGGTTTTCAAGACAATCCCCCAACTTAATAGGAACAATTTTATCAGAAAGATAAAATTATGATTCATGTGTACTGTAACCGAACTTTAGGTTTTCAATTATGAGTGATGACAAGGCATGTGAGGAGGCATGTAAACCCTGTACCTTTTTTTTTGTCCGTTTGTGCCGAAAAATTAATCTAACTTTAATTATCTGCTTAATTTAGAATATTTGAATTTTCTTTGAAGTAAAAGAAGGAAAAAAAAGTGACAAATGCCGGTGCCGATCGATAAGCTTCTCCTGTCTGAAATTTAGCTTTATTTCATTTTCATTTTCCTTTGTATGTACTATTACTGTCTGAAAATTTAGGGATTTATGACTAATGTGGAGGTATTGATGTGAACAAAGAACCACCAAATTGATGATTGAGGTAAAGATTGGACTGTACCAGTATTTTATTTGAAGTTTAAAAATTGATACTCTGATTCATTGCTTAAAAGCTAAAACGATATAGCAGTACTACATGAAATTCTTAGTAAAATTACTAGTATATTCTCAATTCAAAATATTAAAATTCAAAGAACACAAAAAAACATCGATGGAATTAGTTGATAAATGCGGAGCTGTCCGATCCGAGATATTTTCTCATCACTTGAGTTTAATTCTAACTTACGTTTCTTTTATTGTTAAATGGCAGGAGAAATTCTAATATAGGTTTTTGAGATAATCTTTAAACATTATTAAAGAAATGTTTTTATTTATTATTAAGAAAGTAGGTATGTTCTTTTGTCTATCGTTGGCGGTCGAAACCATCATCATGATTAGCGACAGAGATCATGTGTTCATGTGTAGCTACATATTAGGTGCAGTCGCAAGCAACTGCCAACGAACATTCCATAATAAAAATAAATCATTGAAAATCAGTTGATGGCAAAAATTATATGGATTTACTTCGAGATCTTTTTCTTATTCTTTGGTTTAATTAAAGTTTAAATTCTTTATATGTTTCCGTCTATGCATGTATGACTTCAAAGGACTCTAAATTTTCAACAAAATAGTTTGTTTTCTCTATATATACATATTAACAAACACCTAAATCATAAACATTATATATATATATATACTATTTATTGTTTATCTGTCCAATTTATTTGTCTAGGATATATTCCTATATATAATCACAAGATGTTTTAATTGAAAGTGAAGAGATTAAATAATTACAGAATTTTTATATGAAAGCAGTAATTATAAAAACGCTACAAAAGAACAATAATCACAAAATATCAAACAAGACTAAAGTTTACGTAAAAAAATGGAAAGAAAAAAAAAACATTTTGCAAAACATCTTTTTAAAATATAATGGAGGGAGTATATAACACATGATAGAAGCAAGAAAAGCACTTATTTGATAATCATTATTCATTATAGGAATAATACATTTTTTGTGACCATCTTATATATGGTTTTAGTTAATTAATCTTCTGATTTTTGCCCCCAAAAGAATGTTGCTAACAACCGTCCCAAAATTAATAGCGGAGGAACCATCTCTATTCTCCGTCGCTTTCTCCGCCAAGCGCCGCCACTCTTCCGCCTTATCTCTCATTTTCTTTCCCTTTTCTCCATCCATCAACTCTCTAACCACCGCCTCAATCTCATCTCTCTTCACATCTCCACCAATCTCAATCCCAACCTCCCACTCATCACAACAAAACTTACAATTTGTTTGCTGATCTGCAAAGAACGGCCAACATACCATCGGGACTCCACCGGAGAGACTTTCTAACGTTGAGTTCCATCCATTGTGCGTCAAGAACCCTCCAATGGCCGGATGAGAAAGAACTTTCTCTTGAGGACACCAACTCGCCAACATACTCCGGTCAGCCGTCTCTGTTAAAAACTCCGGCGGAACCACCGCTTCCTCTCCGACTACTAAATCTGGTCGGATCACCCATAGAAACTCTTTCCCACTTCCCGCCAAACCCCATGCAAACTCCACAAGTTGCTTTGCAGTCATTACCGTTATGCTCCCAAAGTTAACATAAACGACGCTGTTTTGAGTCTTAGTATCAAGCCAAGCCAAACACTCCATCTCCTCTTTCCATAAACTCGATCTCACTTTACCAATCTCACTATCTTCTTCAATCTCCCGGTTTGCTAAGAGATGAACCGGTCCAACTGAATAAACCGGAGGTAATATGGATTGCATAGACTGGACAATGTCATGGTCAAGGTCATCAAATGTATTTAGTATGATAGCAGAAGCACGTTTGGCTCGCTCGGTTTCGCGTAATGCGAAATTAAACATAAAATCATCAGGATTAGTGGTACGGATGAAGCTAGGAATATCTTTTAATTTTAGATTCTTCATCGATGGTATCCAATCTATAGTTGTGTCTAAGTGCTCCTTCGTCAAATAACTCTTATCTGCCAAATCCATCACCAATTATTAATAGAGATTATATATCTGTTAATATAAAAATTAAAGTATCGCATTATGCAAAATTTGATGCATTTAGATAATAAGCGTCTACGTCTACATGACTCCTTATAGAATACGTAGGAATGTCAAAATAGATAATCTGACCCAAACTTATATGGATTAGAGAGATTTATATGGGTTATTCGATATAACCTATTTATTTTATGGACGGATTTTTTTATACCCAAACTCTTAATTGTTAAACCCACTAGTTAAATGGGTTATATGGATTACCCATATACATATATTAAATATAATTAAAAAAATCTAAAACATATTACATAATTATAAAACTAACAAGAATATCCAAATAACAAATAAAATAAAAATATCTAGTTATTAAAATAAATAAAAACATCATAAAATCTTAAAAGTTTTTTAGGTTTTAGATATTTTACATATATATATATATATATATTTTTAAAATATATATATTTTACATATTTATTATAAATTTAATAAATTTATGTTTTAATAGTAAACTCATGGATAACCTAGAATCCAAAATGGTTGACCCACTAAACCTACCAATCCATTAGAGTTGACATACGACAACCCATTTATTTATATGGATATAAAAATTTAATCCAAACCCATTAAAATAATAAATAGTCTAAATCAACCCATAGGTTTTGATATATTTTAACACCCCTAACAATATGGCATTTACAGTGTAACTTCAGAGCCAGGAGTTATGAATATGGCCGTAAGACAGAGTGGTCTGGGCCCTGGACAATGATATTGTCGTAATTGCATTAATCTTAAGTTTTTTTTTGTTTGGCAATATTTGTTTTTTTTTTGTCGTTGTCAAATTTCCATGGTTATGCATCTATATATGTTCTTAACTTAAAGCCCATAAAAAAAAATTGGAACCCACAGAAAAAAAAAAAAATTGGAACACAAATAACCTATCATTTACCTACTCTCCACGACTCCACCTATAGTTTGTGACTACTTAAAAACCTCAGTACCTCACTGTTGATATATTTTAGGTGTTTAACGAATATATTATTATTATTATTTATTTTTAAAGTGCTTTAATTTTCTGTAACTAAATAACAAAAATTATATAAAAAGGACGTGCATATGAAAATATCATATACTTTCATAGATAAATTAACCAAAAGCACCGAAGAAAAATTAAAATACCAATTTACTTAACCGGATAAAATAATTGTTTATAAATTTGTAACGAAAATTAAGAACTAGATTCATCTACACATCTCTTAAAAAAATATAGTTATAGGATTTTCATGAAATACTTTATATTGGGGAAAATAGCATTTTAAACTTTGTATCAATTGCTAGCACTTAAAATCTCAAAATTATTACACTAACATTTTAAATTTTCAAACTATTTTTACTAACACTTTAAACTATGAAACTATTCCCTTTGTTTTTTCGCCATAAAATTTATTACAAAATACTTACCGGAAAACTAACGAAATTTCTGACGGTAATTTGACGAAATTTGTTGACGGTAATCCGACGGATTTCAGACAAAATAGTTCTGTCATAACTTTTAAAATTAAAATGGTTATATCAATGTACATATTTTCCAACGGATTTCTGAGGTTACTCGAAAATACGTCAGAAATTGTTCAATAGATTATCGACAGAACTATTATGTCAAAAATCCGTCGAATTAAGATCTCGTAGGAAATTTTGTCAATTTTTTGTAACTTTTTCTTATAGTGATGAAATTTTGATGGGATCTTAATTCGACGAATTTTCGACATAATAGTTCCATCCGCAATCTGTCTAACAATTTCTGACGGATTTTTGAGTAACTGTCGGAAAATTGTTTGAAAATATGCACATTGATATAGAAGTTTGATTTTCTAAAATTACGACGAAACTATTTTGTCAGAAATCTGTCGGATTACCGTCATAAATTTTAATCGGATAACTATCGGAAATTCTTTCAAATTTAAAATGCTAGCATCTGCCACTTTTAAAATTAAAAATTCTATTTTCCCCTTTATATTGTCACACAAAATTGATTAGCGGATTATTGGCCTAAACAGAAATGATTGGAGACAGGGGAAGCAGAAGGTCAGAATGATATAAATGCTTTGAAACAAATTTACACAAGGATGTATATCTTCTTACTCCCTCTGTTTCAAATTATAAGTTGTTTTAGAGGTTTTTTTTTGTTTCAAAATATAAGTTATTTTTCAAAACCAAGACAAAAAGTTTTACTTTTAGAATTACTTTATTATTCACTTTATTATTGAAACCTTCCAAAGCTCTTCTTTTGTTTCTTTTTCTTTTTTAAATTGTTTTCTTTCTTTTTCTATAATTAATTACTTAGACAAAATCATGAGTTTTTATTGAGAGTACAAAAAGCAAAATAAACCTTAATATGTGTGCATTCAGCCAAAACAACTTATAATTTGAAACAGATGGAGTATTAAATAGCGTAGAAACAAATTATACGGAAAATTCAAACTCATGTAAATTGAAAATCACTTTCAAAACATTTATTACGTTATCTATATACACTAAGTCTACTACTATACTATAGTGATGAAGTCTCTCTATTTGCTCTTAATCTCGGGCCTCGGCATATGGTATAGCACAAATACCTAGGTATGTATAGTTACCGTTTTAAAATATTACAATAAAACTATACAACGTGACATCCTTGACCGGTCTCGTTCGGACGCGTGGTTCAAGATAGGGTATTAGTGTATGGCTCTACGCGCTACATATGGTAGCTAACTAGATATTATATAGTCACGTAAAATATACAGACGACCTCATAAATCACAGAACTCACCGAGTTGTGAGTTTCTTAATGTTGTTTTACGTTAAGTTAATATTATAAGGTCAGCTAAATCATTAATCAATGTAATAGGGTCAACTAAATCATTAGTCATTTTTAATATAATGTTACGTTAATGTTGGTTTCTTATATATAGATTATAGGGTCAACTAAATCATTAATCAATGTAATAAACACATACCTTTTAGCGGGGATATACCCTTCTCGATGAAGAGATAAAAGTGTAGATAAGCCATGAAGGCACAAGCACTTGTGGTCCAAAAAAGAACCTCTGGAACACCGAGCTCCTCCGCAGCATCAAGAGTAAAGCTCATCACACCGTCCGATACAATACAGCTCACCGGAGGAACATTATCTTCGGCGTTGAACCGCTGGAGTAGCTCCTTGAACGGAGCAAGACAGTGCTTCTCTGTGGACTCGCAAAGAGCTGTGATGTCCTGCGTGGTGTCCACATCGGTCTCTGGTAGACCATCAGGGATAGACTCGAACCGGAAAGAAGGAAGCCCGTCGAGGGCGTTTGGGCCTCGAGACCGGAGGAAACGGTTGTGGTTGTAGACGGAGTTGACAAAGGTGACGTGGAAGCCTCTGACGTGGAGGAGTTTAGCTACTTTCATCATAGGGTTGATGTGGCCTTGAGCCGGATAAGGTACGCAAACTACATGCGGTTTTTGTGCGGTACGAACGACATGAGATCCCATTTTCTCTCTCTCTTTTTCGGCCAAGAAAAGTATGAGTCGTTTTTGCCTTTTTGTTTGTAATGAACAAATGTGAGTTTTGCTTTGACAGACGCCATTTTATAGAAAGAAAAAAAAAGAAAACAAAGAGGCGAGAGTTAGAGCATGTTTATTGGTGATATCCACATGTTCTAAGTTAAGATACTCCGATACTCAAAAAAAAAAAAAAAAAATTTTTGATATTTCGATACCCGGGTTCGCCACGTGTCGTGCGCCGGTTCATCTAAAAAAAAAAAAAAAAATTTCTAATACTCACAAATATATTATCAATAAACATGTTCTTTAAGCAACTCCAACTTTAAGATACTCACTTGAGTATCTTACAAACTAAAATATTATTATTTTAATTTTTAAAAACAAGTGACCAATCAGAATACAACATGTGTAGAAATATATCTATAATAGTACAAGAAACATCTCTGAAATCTCTTGGTTAAGATACTGTCTCTCAAACTTTCTTCACTATTTTTCTTATTTTTTTATTTTTTTATGTTTAGAGACGCTGTCTTTTACAGCGTTGGAGGTCTAATGTGTGTTTATTGCACGTGGTCGTGGTAATTGTCGACAGACGTCATGTGCGAATATCACAGATACCTGCCATGATTCGCCGAGGCCGGAGTTTGTCGATTTATTTGTTTAAAATTTATAGTCCAACAAAATATAATGGTTATCTATCTAGAAACTGAGTGTATTGCAGAAAAAAATAAAAGCTATACTTGTTACGAACTGAATCATTTAGGGATTAGTCTTCTCACCTCTCAAGTGTCACTCAGATACTCAAATTGTAATTTATTGACAATTGACCAAAAACCCATATTTTACTAACAACGTTTAACACATTATTCTATTAACTATAATCTCACACGCACCGTGACTCTAGCTCAGACACACACAATATCTAAATTAATATTTTCTTAAAATATACTAAATCTTCACTGGTACATATCTAATAGACACACATATATATATATATATATATATATATATATATTCAACCTCGAAAGGTTTAGTTTTATATCAAGCCAAGTTCAAATGTTTATTTTTCTTTCATAAAAAGATAATTGCAAAAGTTTTGGTTTTATAACGGTTAAGCTTAGGTTTCTATAAAATTTGCAGTAACATGATTTTGGTAGAGAAAGATTTTATAATGTCACAATGACCAATCATTAAAAAATATGAAGTTAATTTGTCTTCGAAATCTGCAATACCTACTCTATATAGGTGACGCGGTTCGATTATACTTCACGTCTATCGGTCTATGTAAACAAACTTTAGGTTTTCAATTAATATGATACCTGTGATCATGTGGCAACTGGCAAGTATGTCTACCAAGGGGCAAGGCACATTAGTGAAATTTTTCAAATCAACTGCTTAATTTCTTTTTTTCTTTTCTGTTTTCATCTTAAATGAAAGAAGACATAAGCATATATAAAACATAGCATACTCCAGATTCATCCATGATTAATAAGGAGGTAATTAACAAATTATGTCAAACAAAACATTAACAAGTTCGATGATTGACGTGATGGGAGTGGACCACTTGCCTTGATTTTCTTGCGAATGACTGATTTTGTGCGTTGGGACCGTAATTTAATCTTATTTATCATCCAGCCATTAAGTTGATTTATGTCTGTCACCAAATAAAAATAGTGATTTATTAGTTCTAAGTTTTAACAAGTAACAAATGATCCCACATGTATTTCAACAACGATACATAGCATATTGCATATGTTCTAAGGGCGGTCTTCTAATATGTGATTTTTATTTGTAATATGATTATAAAATTCCTATAGCAATTTTTATTTATAGATACTTCACTAATTTTTTAAAATTATATGTTGAAAACAATAAAAATAATAGAATAGTTTTAGTTTAATAAAATTTATAAAATTTATAACATATATATATATGTATTCTATAAAATATATGTATGTTATTCTATAAAATATTTTCTTGAAAATATGTGTTTACAACTTTTTTAAAAAAATCTTTAACAATCAAATATTTCTTCTGCATTACTTTTATTCACTATTCAATATATATTTTAAATTATTTAATTTGCTTAATCTGTAATTGTTATGTTTGATCTGTATGATCTATTGTTTCATATAATCTATTTATCTGGTTGAACTGCTTAATAAGTATGCTGTGAGTCTATATATGACCGTTCGAAGATTTGATAACAATTTTGGAACTATTTAAGGCTGTCTTTTTTTTTTTTTTTTTTTTTTTACGGTGGCCTGGGCAATTGGGAGTTTTGTTGTGTTATTCAAAATTTAAAATGTTATTTTATTTTATTTTTGACGTCACTCAAATACTCAATATCATTGAATGTTTTTGTTTGTTTTGGTTGACTTTACCAATTATCAAAGGAACTTAATCACAGAAAAATAACCACAAAAGGGTAAAGCCCAAGCCTAATTAGACACTCGGTAACAAAGAAAGAAAGAAACAAGAAAGATACCTTCTATTATGACAAACGAAATTTGGATACAATCTGTAACCAAATTGATTGGCATGGGCCGCATGGCTTTGACTTCAAAGTTCGAATCGCCATTTCGGACTCGGTTTGAGTCGGGTTTTTTTTTTTCATTTTATCATAACTATGAAATGAAGAAAAATGGTTTAGAATAAATTGGTGGAATAGCCATGTATTGATTGAAAATATAATATAGAATATATATGGATTTTACTAAGTAACTGACTATGTGGTCAATAATTTTAGAAGAAAATATGTTTATTATGATGTTCATCATCTCTTAATCTTCTATTTAGTGAAAAATATGGATGTTTTTTTTTCTTATCCTTGAAAAAAAATTAATTATGTCCCTTCAAAATCCAGCATTTGTTGTGGACGGAAATTAAATTCAAAGTGAGTTAAAAAAAAAGAAGTCAAAGTGGGTTGAACATTACTAAAATTATTAGATAATTTATATTCTAATGCAGAAACCATTAAATAATAAAGCAATAACGAGATGACACGAGATTTAACGAGGTATCGGTTGGTTCTTTTTCAAACCAACCACTAGTCCTCGGCTATAACAAAAATTTATTAGATCACTTTAAAATGACAATACAAAATAGACTTTGAACTTAACAAGATCTAATATACATCTATCTAAACAAACATGATCTACGAGATAACAAGTAAATTCAATTTATTCTCCCTTAATTATGGATGTCTTCTTCTTGCTGAAATCTTTGCTTTGTGCTCCTCACAGCGACAACAACCTCTTTCTAAAGCGATCTCTCCTAAATTCCACAACAAGACAACACCGCTTGGATAAGTAACTCTGTTTCTGTTTCTCTTTTTTTGACAGTCATCAAACGTAGAGAAAAATAAAAATCTCTTATCCTTATATCAAGAACCCATATAACGATCTTTTTTAACCTACAACATATTTTCAATTAGTCCTCAGCATATTTGCAATTAAAACTTGCATCATAACTTAATCAAATATTTTCAAAATAATTTGACAAATAAATCATTAGAGAATAAACACTTAATCACTTAATCAAGTATTTCTAAAATAATCAATATTATAATCTCTAATCAAAACTGTCTAATAATTCAAATTAAAAATCTTCGAATTAAATATTCTACAATTACAAAATCAAATATCATGACACGAATTAAAGAAAATTCAAACCATTTTTGGTGGTAATGGCCTATGTTCTGCCGTTTGACAGCGACGAGTTGGTAAGTAGAAATGTAAAATATCATTCGGTCTATAAATTAATCAAGATCACGAATGTTTGGATAAAAGAATATAATTGTTTGTGAATCTTGTTGATTAATTAGCCTAAGTGTTTGGATATTTGAATTTTCAATATAGCCTTCAGATCTTCTCGAATGGTGGTTCCAAGGTGGATCGCACCCAAAAACCATCCGCCATGATACTCTCTGGTTTTTGCATGTCTCCTTCAAGACTCTTTGGGAGGAATGAAGTTTAATTTGGCTCCTCGTTGGAGCTAGGCTGTAGGGATTTGGGCTTCAACTTGTTGGGCTTGGTTCATTTTTGGTTCACTTAAATTCTAAATTATTCGGCTTTCAACAAATTTTGTTTGGGCTTTCATTTGAGAAACTGAGCTGAAGGATGCTTGTAATTTTTTTCACTTTCTCATGCATTTTTAATACACTCTCCATTTAAAAATCTCTCCATTTCTAATTGATTATATTTCTAACGTTTTCACACATATTAAGAAAACACATTAAAAACTAGTTATAAATACATCATTTTATGTGATTAACAATTTTTAATAACTCTAAACCAATAGTATTCTATTATTTTTTTGAACTTTACAATTAATCATCAATGACTAATAAAAACTACATATAAAACTTAAAAATTGCATCTTTTTAAACAATTTTTTTTCCCTATAAATAGGATCAATAAGAAACGTAGGGAGTAGCAAATTCTGTAGCAAAAAAAAAGATAAACAAACAAGAAGAAACAAAATACATGGGTAATGTTGATAAAAAGAAAAGGGGAGCAGTAATAATGGAAATAAACATGATTTCTTGTATGTTTAGTCTTACGATTATGTTTACTTCAAAGATATTACTATGCAACTTTCTAAATTGCATTTGATGATTTACAATGGAAAAAAATTCAAAACAAATTGCTGCAAAAGAGAAATTGCATTTCATCTATTACTTTGTTAGACATATGGATATATTCTCACTGCACTTTTTAATGTTATTACCAATTATTTAATTTACGAAAATGTTGGTAGGAACTCTTTGGTATATTCCTAAACATGTTTTTGTGTTGGATAGCAACCATCGAATGCCTACTATGGATCTTTTTTGGAGTTGGGGCACGACTGTTCCATATTTAATGTCTCCTTTCTAGCTAATACGTAGAACCTTAGAATCACTTATTTCAAAATGCAGTTTCAACTCTAAAATCCCAGAAGAATTCAAAACTTTACCGAACTGAATTAGTGACTTAACTTAACAAACATTATCCTAGAGACATTATGGATATAGAACTCGCGAGTTCTACTCATCTCCAACCTTGGTTATCTCAGTTACTTCCAAGTTCCACTTGCGCAAAATCTCCCTTCACTATTCCTTTATTTATTATATAGTATGAAAAATGTTATCTTTGAAAATAGGATAGTTTTTATGTTTTTATTTGTGAGTTAGGTAGTTTTTAAGAAGAAAATAGGAGGGTATTTTTTTGAAAACTATCCAAAACAAACCTAAATGGGCCAAAACTACCCATCTCTACAATTAAAACATAACAACTACCCCTCTCTCAAATTTCCTCTATGAAAAAACTCTAAAACAATTTGCCTTTGTAGAACGTTAATTTCAGCAATATATCTAACCGTTTAACCCCAACAAAATGTTTTGAGTTGCCAGATATTTTAGACTAGGTATGTCCCCCTCAAAATCATATCTTTTTAAATTGTTTCTTTTATTAAATATTTATGTAGGAATACACCAAATGAGTAAAGAAAACTGATACAAAACAATTGTTTGTCATGGTCAACAGGATATTTTGGGTCAACGAAAGGCAAACTAAACGAAGAATAATGTGGACATACACTTTTTGTAGACGTGGTTCTAATGATCAAAATTGGGTTGTTGAAGACTTTAAGTTGAAGTGGGATAGCAATTATTTGTGAAAATTAATAAACAAAAAAAAGATTTCTTGAACTTATTCACCGAACATTATTGTATGAATTTGAACATGAATATTGAACAGTTTGAAGAATAATTATTCTATATCCAGTAGAACTTCTATAAGTTAATATTCAATAAATTAATAATTTTTTTAAATTAATAAATTATCCCGGTCTCGAGTTGGTCCAGTGTAATAATTGACACATTTCGATAAGATAATAAGATAATAGTTTTTTCTAAAACCTCTATGTAAATATATGGTCCCATTAATAACATAAATTAATAATCATATAAATTTATTATATATATATATGATGTTTTAGTGAAATATGATTCTAATATTATTTATTTATTCATAAATTTGTAATTTTGTTGGAGTTTATCTCTATTTTTTAAAAATATCAAAATATATGATATTATCTTCTCAAATTGCATCAAAAATTATTTAAAAAAATATATGCAATAATTATTTCTTAATGTGTAAATGCATTAAAACATATCGAATTATTTTTTTTATTTTTCTACTTTCTATATAATCTTTTATAAAATTTGGAAAAATTTTCATCGATAAATTAATACTCTTTATAAATTAATAAAATTATCCGGTCTCAATATTATTAATTTATAGAGGTTATATTGTAGTTTGCATGTGAATACTCCAGATTATTTTATTATATATCTTAAAGACGCCAGACTATATATGCATTTCTTGGCTCTTGCCATATTACACTTCCGAATTTCCGATGGGTTTCTGAATTTACAAGAAGTATAGTTAATGACTTTATATATTTGTACTAAGCACATAATTGACCTTTAAAGTCAACACACCTAACATTTTGTTCTTCTCTCATTTCCACCAACATATTGAAGAACAAGACTCCGTGGGGTCGACCTCATCTGATTATAATCACCTCCCCGGTCCAACTTGTGATCTAACAAGGAATACAAAAGAATATGCTCCTTATTTCATTCCATTTTGAAGTCTGCATAACACGTTTTTATGTGGTCCTTGAATCTTATATGAGGAGGCAGGAGCATATGTTTTTTATACACAGAAAGTTTTCAGTCTTAATAACACATTCCAATGCATTAAGGACACCATTTGAGTGAGATGAAACCATTCTTATTAATCAATATAACAATTAATTATATATAAAAAACACTAACTAAGAGGTTTGGTAAATATGAACATGTCTAAATCAAGAAGACTTGAAACGATAAACAATTACAAATAACAATAAATAAAACTATATCAAAAGAGGGAGTAGGCGAAGTAACAAATGGTGGGCTTCCGCTATTTACGACGAGTGTTAGGTGAGATTAGATTTTTACTCCGCCAGATTTGATCAATGAATCTACTTATAAATTTATTTATCAAAAAACCAAATAAAAAAAACAAAACGTATTAATTTACTACTATCTCAACTCAACATAGGTACAAAATACAAATACTGTACACTCAAATATATTTATATAACAAAATACAAAACAACTTTTAGAAATAAATTAAATCTTTGACCATGACCATCTTTATAAAAAATGTCTCACCGAACATTAGCGGCAAACATTAGCAGCCAGCGAATCCAATTTCAAAAGAAATCTAAAACCGAATAAACGTTTCCGGTTCTAATAAAACAACACGTTAACCGGTTATTAGATTTTATTATTAAATTGACGAATTTAACCCTCTAACAATTCCCAACATAAAATTTACCAAAAATACCCTTGAAAGTAAATTACCTACCACACCACCACCAACACATTAGGCTTCTTCTTCTTCACCAAACACCATCATCGGTTTCGTTATAAAACCCTTAAATCCTCTTCTCTAACTTTCTCAGGTTTCGTGTAACATTTCACACACAAATTTGTCGAAATCTCAACACTAAACCCAACTTAAAATAAACGATAATGGCGCTCATGAACGGAAGCATGAATCTATCATCGGTCAAATCATCGATATACAAACCAAGCTTCTCCACCACCGTACCAAGACTCACTTCTTTCCGGATCTCCGCCGTTCAAACCGATCCAAAACCACCAGCTTCATCACCACCAACGGCGGTGACAAAAACCGCCGTCGGAGTTAATGTAAGTAAAGGAAAATGGGCACCAGAGAGTTGGAAGACGAAGAAAGCTTTACAACAACCGGAATATCCAGATTTAGCTGAGCTCGAAGCTGTGCTAGACACAATCGAGGCTTTTCCTCCGATCGTGTTCGCCGGAGAAGCTAGATTGCTTGAAGAACGTTTAGGACAAGCGGCGATGGGTGAAGCGTTTCTGTTACAAGGAGGAGATTGTGCAGAGAGTTTCAAAGAGTTTAATGCTAATAACATTCGTGATACTTTTAGGATTCTTCTTCAGATGGGTGCTGTGTTGATGTTTGGTGGTCAAGTCCCTGTCGTTAAGGTATAAAATGGAGACAAAAAATTGAATATTTTTTTGATTAAATTTTGAATAAAGTTTCGATTTTTATTGAGATTTTGAAGAAAGTTTGGATTTTTATAGAGATTTTGAAGAAAGTTTGAATTTTTATTGAGATTTTGAGATTTTTTTGAAGGTTGGGAGAATGGCGGGTCAATTTGCTAAACCGAGATCAGATTCGTTTGAGGAAAGAGATGGAGTGAAATTGCCGAGTTATAGAGGAGATAATATCAATGGAGATGCTTTTGATTCGAAATCTAGGATTCCTGATCCTCAGAGGATGATTAGAGCTTATTGTCAATCTGCAGCTACTTTGAATCTTTTGAGAGCTTTTGCTACTGGTGGTTATGCTGCTATGCAAAGAGTTACTCAATGGAATCTTGATTTCACTGAACATAGTGAGCAAGGAGACAGGTATACAAAACTGTAAAAGCTTTTTTTTTTTTTTTTATGGATTTCTTGATTGGTACAAAGGTAGATTCTTGATTGTTTGTGGTCTAGTGGATGCAAAATTAGTTAGGGAATTGATAAGACTAATTTGAGTAAGATTTGATTTGTGTTGTTGTTGGCTACATCCTTTTTTTCTTGCTTGTGTTGTGTTGGTCTATTTTGATGTAATGTTACCTAACCTTATTTGGTATGAACTAGTTAGGTTCAATTTATGGAAGAGGATGCAAACTTAGTTTTCCTTTTCAGTAGCTGATAAGTTTGAACCTAATCTGTTCTGTTTTGTCGAGTAAATTTAGGATATTTTCCTTTATGTTGTCTACATTTCGAGTATATGTGTTAAGAATCTGTTATATTGATTTGGCAGGTACCGTGAACTAGCTAACCGTGTTGATGAAGCGCTTGGTTTCATGCACGCTGCTGGACTAACACTCGATCATCCCATAATGCAAACAACTGACTTCTGGACTTCTCATGAGTGTTTGCTCTTACCTTATGAACAATCACTAACAAGGCTAGACTCGACCTCTGGTCTCTACTATGATTGTTCTGCTCATATGATTTGGGTGGGTGAACGAACTAGACAGCTCGATGGTGCTCATGTTGAGTTCTTAAGAGGTGTTGCTAATCCTCTTGGAATCAAGGTTTGTTTTTTTTCCAACTCTTTCTCTCATTTGGTTTTTAGTTTTGGCTTTGTGAGACTGAATGAGATCATTTGTGATGGTATAGGTGAGTGATAAGATGGATCCAAAGGAGCTAGTGAAGCTTATTGAGATCTTGAATGCTGACAATAAGCCTGGAAGGATAACAATAATTACAAGAATGGGAGCTGAGAATATGAGAGTGAAGCTTCCTAATTTGATCAGAGCTGTGCGACGTGCTGGACAGATTGTGACTTGGGTCAGTGATCCAATGCATGGAAACACTATTAAGGCTCCTTGTGGTCTCAAGACTCGTCCTTTTGACTCCATCTTGGTAAGTTTTTTATACATAAAAAATTAGAAATTGTTACATTGTTTAGTCTCTTTTGATCATTGCAAGTGATAGAAATGCGAATAATTTAGTCTTTTATATTCCAAAATAGTAAAATGATATGTTTGTTGTAGTAGGTGAGATAGCGAAACGTAACAAAAATCAAGACTTTGGTTGGGCCAAAGTTGCTTATTTCTAAAGTTAGGTGGTCATGAGAAAATAATATTTTTAGGAGTTGAATTATTATAAAGTTTAGAATAGAACAATGGTCATGATCGTTTGAGTTTGATAATTTATTTCTAGGATTTAGCTAAGCAATTTGGTTATTTTCTTGTATTTTTGTAAATCATCTACTAAAGTTGTTTTGATTAATTTAAAATTTTCTTTAGGCTGAGGTGAGAGCGTTCTTTGACGTGCACGAGCAAGAAGGAAGCCACCCTGGAGGTATTCACCTAGAGATGACTGGTCAAAACGTGACTGAATGCATCGGTGGTTCACGCACAGTCACGTTCGATGACTTGGGCTCGCGTTACCACACGCACTGTGATCCTCGCCTTAACGCTTCACAGTCTCTTGAGCTCTCTTTCATCATTGCCGAACGCCTTAGAAAGAGACGTATCAAGTCTAAAAAGGCTTTTGCCGTCTAATCAAAGAAACATGTGTTATGATTATCTATATTTATATATAATGTGTGTGTGTGTGTGTATGAACTCAAAAGGATCTTATTTATCTTTGATTCAAATCTTGGTTTCAGCACTTTGAATCAATTTTCGCCATTGAAATCAAACTCTGTTTTGTCTCACAAATTTTCATATCATGAAAGCTTTTTGCGATTTTTCATGTGAACCCGCAAAACCTGAACTCTTTACAAACCGCAAGCATAGAAAAACAAAGAAAACAGTGTGTAAAATAAGAGTTGGAGACTTCTTTTTTGGCGGTGTAAAATGTCAAAACCAAATCATAGTCTTACAATAATAAATATTACCATAGGGAACAATCACAGAGTCATTTGAAGGCATTATATTTAAGTGGAAGCTAAAGGTCTGACTGGTCAAACAAATAGGAGAATCATTTGGCTTATTATCGTTAAAATGAGTTGGTGATGATGGCATCAACGGCTGAGGACTGAGGTGGTAGATCTTGTGGTTGAGTGTTGAGTAGTTTAGCTATTGAGACAATGGTTTGGGGTAGTGCATGTGAGATTATGACCCCTAATCTTAAACTGGTCTCTTGTTGCATTTTATATGATAGCCCCATCATATTCATTGGGGCTAGCTTTTCGTTTTGATATGTCATGGAAAACATTTTTTGTTTGTCTCTGGTCACGATTCATTTTTGGTTTTGTTATTTCTTGTTTTTCATCTCAGTGAGATGACAATATATATAACCAGGTCTGACCATATATGACAATCATATATATACACTAATTAGATTTCTAAAGACATTTGTTTGAAAATGTGGTCAAGGTTTATTCAGATAGCAATCACATTATTACTTTCTCTTTTGTTGTTATACAAGGTAATTTTTTCAATTCAAACTAGAAATGGAACCCGCAAAAAACTACCCGCGAAGTCAAGAGTTATTTGTAAATTCAATCAATATTTAATAGTTTTATTAGATTTTAATAAATATGTATATTGAATCCTTAACATTTTTTGTTTAAAAAAATTATTTCAAAAATTATACCATTTATCTATTTCGAGTAAAGTAAACATTTTCAACTACAAGAAGAAATTTTTTATTTTTCTTTTACACCATTAAAATATATTAATTTGTTTTCATTAAAATTGATAAATAAATACAAGTCATTAATACAATATATTTTGAGCTGTTATTAAATAATTAGTTCAAATCTATGAGCAATTGCAATACTTAAATAAGAGCTTGTTTGGCATATTAACTAACTTTTACTTAAAAATTGATTTAAGTAATACTAAGTACTTGTTTTGACTTATAATTTAAAATTTACTTTACTTTTGTTAAGTACTTGTTTATATGGTAAATAAGAGCATATAAAACCCTTTGAATTGATTTCCACGATTTAAATAAAAAATTGCTCTGTTTATCTCACTAATTTTCATGTGATATAAAGAAGAGAAAACATATTTTTCAAGCTATTTAGATAGTGGTTTTATGTATATGTGTTTTTAATGCTTTGAAAGGAAAATGATTTAGTTGACTACTTGACTTGACCTAACTGTTATGAAAACAATGATTTTACAAGATAAAAAATATTTCGTTATTGTCTCAACTATAACTTATAAGATATCCTGTGTGGCCTTTAAATTGCTCATTTGCTTGGTTTGACTTGCTACATATTCAAGGTAAATAACATATAAGAAGGAATGATCATCGAGACATTTTCAAATAGAAAAATGAAAATCACATTAGATACAAAAACAGAAGAAGAGAAATTACAAAAGATTTAAACCAGACACACCAACAATTTATATTAAAAAAAAAAGAGAGAACAAAAATTACAAAAACAAAAGCAGAACAATTACAAAATATTTAAAACAAAAACACACAACGAAAATTTTTTTTAAAGAGAAACAACAAATACAAATGTGCTCTGTTTATCTCTAATTTTCATATTATGAAAGCTTTTTGCGATTTTTCATGTGATATAAAGAAGAGAAAAATATTTGTCAAGCTACAGTATTTAGAAAAGAATAGATTGTGATTTTATGTATATGTGTGTTTTAATGCTTTGAAAGAAAAATGATTTAGTTGACTTGACCTAACTGTTATGAAATCAATGATGTTAAGATACAGATTATTTCGGTATTGTCTCAATTATAACTTATAAGATATCCAGTGTTGCCTCTAGATTGCTCATTTGCTTTTGTTGACTTGCTACATATTCAAGGTAACACAACATATAAGAAGGAATGGTCACTAAGACCTTTTCAAATAGAAAAATGAGAATCACATTAGAGACAAAACAAAAGAAGAGAAATTACAAAAATTTAAACCAAAACTAAACACCAACTATTTTATTTATTTTTAAAAATAAAAAAATACAAAAACAAAAGTAGACAATTATAAAATCTATAAACCAAAAACACACAACGATTTTTTTTAAAAGAGAAAAAAAAAATACAAAAACAAAAGCAGAACAATTATAAAATCTTTAAACCAAAAACACCAACGATTTGTTTTAAAGAGAACAAAAAACACCAACAATATAAGGAACATAAACCCTAAATCATTTTTTCATCATCCCCGTCGTGGGCGAAGACACAGAGGTTGGATTGAACAGCATGGTCGGAGTTGATGGAGAATTGAGGAAGTCTAGAATCCACGACGGTGAAGTCCCCTGATCTGGTGGTGAAATATTCTCCTGTTGTTGGTTCTCACCACTAGTTGTGATCATAGGATTGTTATTAAATTCCTGCATAAAATTAGCCACCGGATTTTGCTCTTGGGGAGCAGGCGGTAGCAAAGGAGACCACGATGATGGAGGTGGTGGTGGCAAATGCATCAATGGAAACAACGACTGAGATGATGGAGGTGGTGGTGGAAAATGCACTAATGGAAACAACGACTGGGATGGTGGAGATGATGACAACTGAGTGTTGAGGAATCTAAATGTTGGGGTGTTCATGGCGTTTATCACAATTGGATTAGAAGGTTGGAGACTGCTAACAAGATCTAATGGGGGAGGACGGAGCCGATCAAGACGACGGCGGCTTAGGCTAGTGCTTGTGAGGTTAAGAACCCTCATCTTAAACTGATCTTTGGTTGTGTTGATGATGATAGCCCCATTGTACTTGTTGGCGTATGCTTTTTTGGATATATGATGAGAAGCCTTGTTAGTTTCTCGTAGGTTACGATTCATTGAAAAGTTGGGAGGAGTTGATTTAATGGTTTCTTTGTTATTTATGTGTTTCTTATTTTTCATCCTAGGAAGATCCATATATATATTAGAACTAAGTGTTATTTCATTTCTTTTTTAGTCAACATAATGTTATTGAATTCATATCTATCTACACAGGTATCATTAAATGTATTTCTGAAAAAACTTTTTGTAATTGTAAATGTGGTCAACGTAATGTTATAGCAACCATATTATTACAGTATTTGGGAATTTTGTTGAAAAAAAAAAAAACTCTTAAACTGTTCTTTTGGGATGAGTCTTTTTCACGTTTTACATTTATTTAGGGCATGTCTTTTATTTGTGACAAAACTGCTTCTGTATGTGGGCAGAAAACTTAAATTTGATGTACCAGTATTATTTGCGAAAATTCTTTGCAAAAGTACGTTGCATTATGTCCGAAAACGTACGTTGATAAAAATGGTTGTTGAGGCATATATATTAAAATAGTTTGGGTGTTCGGATATATAAGAACAAAAATAGCATTTTAATTTCGTAGAAAAGTGAATGTCTTATTTTATTTTGCACTGTGGGTTAGTCTTCATCTATATTTTGAATAATATAACAATCTCGTCTATGATAACTTGCAAAGGTTATGGACATCTTTAACTATTGTCCACGGAGTTAACATATGGGATAGTTTTCATCTATATCATGAATAATATAAGCAGACAACTATGATTGAACTCTACGAAAAAAATTATGATTGAGTTCGTCTACAAAAACAACTATCGACAATTTTTTACGTGAAAAATGAAAAATGAAATTGTATTTAGTCCACGTAAATAGAAGATTATATTTTTAGAGTTAAAATATGTTATTTTTGTGGATAAAATAAAGTAAATATTTGTGTAAAGATGTATCTCGTGAGACAGAAGATATGTCTTATTAGACATTATGAGGCATATTTTAGTTTTTTTTTTTTTTTTCATATAATGCATTTTAATATCTTTTTGTTGGTGGGTTATTTGATTATTACTATAAACCATAGTTTTTTCAGTAAAAAAAAACTTGTAGACAACATTAGTTTTCCGAAAATAGATTAATAATGAATATAATTATTTTGGTTTCCTTTGAAATTGATAAATATATACAAGTCATAAATTATATTTGGAGATGTTATAAAAGACTTGGTTCAAATATCTGAATAATGCTTAAAAGATGGACTACTTAATTGTTTGGCATATAATTAAATTTTCATTTTTAGATATTTTTTTGTATAATAAATAAAGCTTATGAAAACATTTTCAAAAAATTATAATATTTATGCTTACTAATAGATTTTGTACCAAGTATAATTGAAATATATAAATGCTTACTCATAAATATACTCCCTCTGTTTCATTTTATTTGTAGTTTTAGGGTTTTTTTTTGTTACAAAATAAGTGTTGTTTTGGGTTTCCAATGCATATTTTAAATAAAATTTATTTTATTACCCCTATTATTTTAATGTGATAACCAATGAAAAAACTTGTTTAGTGTATTAATGAAGGGTAAAAAAGAAAATTTGAATGTTTTCTTAATTTGTGTGCTAAAACCTAAAACAACAAATAAAATGAAACAGAAGGAGTAATAATTATATAAAGACTTACTCGTAGATTTTGAACCAAGTATTTATAACTTCTCAAAATATATTTATGACTTGTATTTATATATCAATTTCAAAGGGAAAAATTTATTGCATGCATTATTAATCTGTTATAATAAAACTAACAGAAAGAAACGATATGATTTATAGTATTAATCAAGTTAGCATAAAAGGAAAAATATTTAAATAAATTGTATGAAAAAATAAAATTTACAATCAATGTTAACTGAATTTTAATTTTATGCATTATTAATCTATTACAAGAAAATTATATCTGTCTATTTGCTTTAATGGAAATAAAACTATAGTTTATAGTAATAATAATTAAGTAACCGTAAAAAGAAAATTATTTAAAAAAGATTATGCACATGTCATGGATTAAATGAATTAATGTTTTATTTCCTTTCCTACCATCTTTATTTAAATAAATAATTTATACTTTCAGTTAATTTTCAACCACAATATATATATATATATATATGCTTAATTTATAATTTTTGGAAACTTTTTTATAAACTCTTATTTATTATATAAATAAATAAAATTGAAAAGTAATTATGTGCAAAACAAGTAAGTATTTCAATTTTTAAGTATTGCTTAGAGATTCGAACCAAGTATTTTATCAGATCTCAAAATAAATTTTATGACTTGTATTTATTTATCAATTTCAAAGAATAATAATTATTATATGCATTATTAATCTATTATAAGAAATATAATATTTTCTACAATTTTTTTAATATTTTTCTATAAAATGTTTTTAATGAAATTAATTTATGATTTATAGTAACAATACAGGAACAGTAAAAAAATTATGACCCCGGTAAAAAAACATATCTAGCTCTGCATCTAAACTAAACCATTATCCATCCGATCAATGACAAGTGCATAATCTTTTGTAATATTTTTTATTTTTTATGGTTACTTGATTATTACTATAAATCATAGTTTGAATCACTCTTCATTTTCCTCATTTTATCTTCAACGCCCATTTGTATATCGTACGCTTGCATGATTTTGTAATAAAATTTTAATTTGAATTATGTTCTTTGAGAAAACTATAATTAAATAAAAGCTATAGGTGTTGCAAATTTTATCAAAAAATATTTAGTTCAACGTTATTAAATGTCCACGCAACGACATTAAATTACTATACATTGTTATCAAAAAGAAAGAAAGAAAAAACTAAATGTACATAACATTTGTCTGTATAAAAATTAAACACGTCGAACTTTATATATTTATAAGAACTTTTTAGTAGTGTTGTAGCTTTTGGAAATCATTTAAAAGATAAGATAGAAAGAATAAGAGACCTAAATTTCTCTTCCTTTCTCTTTATCTCTCTCTTTTATCCACTCACACACACCATCACCATGGAAAAAACATCTTTCTCTAACAACGGAGGCAAACCAATAAGATGCAAAGCAGCAATATGTAGAAAACCAGGAGAAACTTTGGTGATAGAAGACATCCAAGTGGATCCACCTCAAGCTTACGAAGTTAGGATTAAGATTTTATGTACTTCTCTATGTCACACTGATATTACTTTCTGGAAACTAGAAAGCGTAAGTTTACATTATATCTCAAAGTCAACGCACATAATCTTTTTATTCATAACTCGATTCCTCTGATCTTTTTTTCTTTTCAATTTTTCCAGCCGCCACTTTCAAGGTTTCCTAGGATTCTAGGACACGAAGCAGTCGGGTGAATTCATATGCTTCTTCAATTTCTGGTTTCCCTATTTTTCAATAATTTGCCTAATTACTTTATTTTGTGTTTGTTTACTTGCGTTTGTAATATATCAAGTGTGGTAGAGAGCATTGGAGAAAACGTGGACGGATTCAAACAAGGCGACGTAGTTTTGCCAGTGTTTCATCCTTACTGCGAAGAATGTAGAGATTGCAAATCTTCAAAAACCAACTGGTGCGCCAAATATGCCGACGATTTTACATCAAACACTAGACGATATGGAATGGCTTCAAGATTCAAAGATTCTTCGGGAGAAGATATTCACCATTTCCTTTTTGTTTCGAGCTTTTCTGAATATACAGTCGTAGACATCGCACATCTTGTCAAAATCTCTCCTGAGATTCCCGTTGATAAAGCGGCGTTGCTCAGCTGCGGTGTCTCCACAGGTATCTTATCTTCCTCATACTTCTTTAGTTATTTTCGTAGGGTTGGTATGCATGTTTTAAATTTTACCAGGGGTGAAAGTATAAAAGAAAGTAGAGAATAGGGGGTGGGATTGTTATTTATAAGAAGTTAGAGAATGTGACATGGATCTTGGACATTTCATAATTAATGGTGTGTCAAGTTGAGCAGGACTTGGAGCAGCTTGGAAGGTGGCTGACGTAGAAGAAGGCTCCACCGTTGCAGTTTTTGGCCTTGGTGCTGTTGGACTTGCGGTATCATTTTCTTTTCAATATTCTACTACCTATTTTGTGTGGTCTGTAGTTATAATACTTTTCTTTTATAAAGGAAATAAAAAAAGTACTTTAACAATGATTATTAATTACTTTTTTATGTCTCAGTTTAGTTAATTAATTATGTATATACACATTGGTTTTTTGGGGTCAAATTTATATATACATTGGTTATTTGCTAATTTGTAATTAAACAATTTAGATGATTTGGTAATAGGTTGCAGAAGGAGCTAGAATGCGTGGGGCTGCAAAGATCATTGGTATTGATCTCAATCCTGATAAATTTGAGCTAGGTAAAGTCGTGTTATAGTTTCACTTTCACTTATATAGTTTTTTCTCTTTTGATTTTTAAAAGCCACTCTTTTATTTGTGGCCTTATTTTCAGAGCCGTTTCTAAAGATTTTAGGACCCTAAGCCAAAAATAATAATACTATACATGATTTGTTAATACTAATTTTAAGATTAAAATAACTGTAATTAATATATTTTCTATATCATTATGATAATGAATTATGAAATTTGTGAATAATATTTTTCTAAGAAACAACTATAAAAGGATTATAAAAGAAACTAAATTGATTTTTTAAAATTATGTTTGTAAAAAATAATTAAAATAAATTATTGGTAAAATTTATAAATAAGAGTAATTAAAGAGTGAATGAAAATAAAAGTATAGCAAATACAAGAAAATAAACATGTATTGGCCGCAAAAATTAATTATGAACAATGAAAGATTTAAAAAATCAATGATAAGGATTTGAAACTGAATGGAGATATACTTTGAGGTAACTTTAAAACCATTAGATCACTAAATATTTTGATATTTAGGGCTCTAAAATTTTATAAATAAAACAGGACCCTAAGCGAATGTTTAAAATTTTTCTTCTAGGCACGACTCTGCTTATTCTGACCACATCGCTGTTTAAATATAAAATGTGATGTTAACACTGTACAGTGTTGTCGATTGTGGTTGATATTCTTCTGACAAATGGTCCATGCATACGTGCAAGTGTTCTTCATTTGTCTTTTTTTGTTTGTTTTGTTAAAGGTGTTATTCTTCTTCTTTTTTGGTTAGTCTAAATAGTTATACTTTATATCTATTTATTAGAAAATTTGGTGAAAAGACTATTCACGACCTGAAAAATTAGTTGAATGATAAAAAAAACTTCGGATAAAAAAGAGGCCAAATATATTAATTTATTGTTGGTTTTTGTTATATCATAAACACCATTTCCAGTGAATACATATAAAATTTCAAATAGTTTCGAAATAAATATAATATTTTTGCTTTTATCGATGATTAAGACAATAATAAAGTTTAATCATTTATTATAAGATAACTAGAGATATACATCACACTTTTCCTTTGAAGATGTAAATCATCACTTACACACAAAAAAAAAAGAAGAAGAAAGATTATCATTTAAGATCAAAGGGAAATAATATTATCCATCATATATAAACCATTAATTAAACCTATAATTATTCACATTGAACAGGTAAGAAATTTGGTTTTACGGATTTCATCAATCCTACTTTGTGCGGAGAAAAGAAGATTAGTGAGGTAAGTTATCTATGACCTAATATCTTACACAATTTCATATATAATTTTTAGATTTTACGACAGAATATACTAAACGTTGTAGTAATTTATTCGCCAAAATAATAATTTATTTGATGGACAATTAAAAAAAAAAGGTGATTAAAGAAATGACAGGAGGAGGAGTTGATTACAGTTTCGAATGTGTTGGCTTAGCTTCTTTACTAAACGAAGCTTTTATCAGCACCCGCACGGTACGCTTAATTATACCGATCCTGTCGAATTTCAGTTAGTTCAACATCATTGAAATGGTTAAACAAAACCAATTTAACAATGTCTTTAACAATCGAAAAATAAATAAAACAGGGATCAGGAAAAACGATAATGTTGGGGATGGAGAAACATGCAGCAACAATAAGTTTGGGTAGTTATGATCTTCTTAGAGGTAGAACTGTTTGCGGAAGCTTGTTCGGTGGTTTGAAATCCAAACTAGATATTCCAATTTTCGTGGATCATTACCTCAAAAAGGTGTAAATATTATATTCATGTCATTACATTTTTTTAACTAAGAAGTATATTACTTGTCGAAAAAAAAAAGTATTTTCACTTCTTCTCTTTGCCAACCCAATATGTTATGTTTTCATGAGATTTAATATTTCCTTCTTTTTTTTTGGTTTTAATGTTAATCTTTAATATCTCCTTTACAATTGCAGGAGCTTAATTTGGTTAGTTTTATAACACATGAACTAAATTTTGTGGAAATTAATAAGGCTTTCAGTTTATTAGAGGAAGGAAAGTCTCTCCGCTGCATTCTGTGGATGGATAAGTGATTAACTATTAATTAGTCTATTACGTCAAACGTTAATTAAGCTGGGCCAACGGAGCTCTTTGTGCTGTTTATTTTGTTTTCGATGTTGAAATATTTGTTATCAAATACATCCTTTTGTGATAAGCATTATGAATATCACCTATTCAAGTTTTGAGTTAACAAGAGATTTAGGGTTTATAAGCAAAGAATACAAAGCTATATGAAATCTACACTACAAGAATACACGCTAGAACAGACGGAAAAATCCGTCAGAAATCCGACGGAATTGGCCTATTTCGACGGATTTTCGATGGATTTTTCTGTCTGTTCTATCTCGTTGGAAATAAAAATTCCTTCGGAAATCCGTCAAAAATTGTAACGGATTTCCGACGGATTTCAAATCCGTCGGAAATAGTCCGACAGATTTCTGACGAACACATTCCGACGAATTTCCGATGGACATATTTCAGACGAATTTTAGACGGATTTCTGACGGATATATAATTTTATTAATAATATTAATAATATATAATTTATTGTAATTAATATTAATTTATTGTAATTAATATAATTAATATATAAAATTAATTCGGAATAAATAGAAATTAAGATTTAAAATTATAATTATAAATAAATTTTAATTATAAAATTTCAATTACAATTAAAATTAGTTTTCATCTTCTTCGTCGGAATGCCGTCGGAACTGGCGAAAAAATTAATATTTGCCGGTGTTTTTCGAAAATATTTGGAACATTCGCGCCTATATTTTTGTTATTCGTCAGAAATTTAAACAAATTTAATTAACGCGGGTAACTTACGCGGTTAAATTTTCATTTTCCGTCGGAAATCCGTCGGAAAATCTAAAAATATATATAAACTCATATGCAACATATTTAACACATTTGATATAGTATCCGTCGGAAAGCCGTCGGTCATTTCCGATGGATTTTCGATGATTTTGTGGTTTCGTGGTCGTTTACGATCCGTTTCTCTTGAAATATGTTTGTAATATGATTTGTTACTCATTTCAATGATAAAATACTAACAAATACCTTGTTACATATTAAATATACCAAAATTAGAAAATTTTATTTGTTATGTTTATAAATCATCGCTTAAGTATATGTATCATTGTCTAACATGTAAACATGATTGTATAAATTTTTCTAATTTTGGTATATATGATATATAACAAGGTTTTTGGTATTATTTTATGATTGAAATGAGTAACATAGCATACTACAAACATATTTCAAGTTAAACGGATCGTAAAAGACCACAAATCTGACTGCCAATTCCGTCGAAAATCCGTCAGAAATCTGTCGGTTTTTGCCGTCGCTTCTATCTCGATGAAATCAGGATTCCATCGAAAATCCATCGGTTTCTAAGCTATCGGTTTTCTGTTGGTTTAAAACCGATGGATTTCTGATTTTTTATAAACCGACGGATTTTCGACGGATCTAAAACCGACGGAATTCCGACGGATCTAAAACCGACGGAATTCTGACGGCTTTAAAACTGATGGATTTCCGACGGATTTCTGATATTTAAATACCGACGGAATTCTGACGGATATAAAACCGACGGAATTCTGACGGATGAACAACCGATGGATTTCCGACGGAATTGTTTATTTTTTTTTTTAAATATATAATCGAATTTGTAAAAAGAAATTTATTAATTTTAAAATTTTGTTTTCTAATATAAATTAAAATTAAAGAAATAATAATTATAAAATAATGCAATAATTCAAATAAAAAACAAAAAAAAGTAAAACAAACTAAAACTACGATGGCGGGAATCGGGAAAAAAATCCTCCATGCGTTGCTACAATGCCAGGTGCTCCACCTCCAATTTGCGGGTTCTCTCACGTTCCGCTTCTTGTTGGAGGCGATCCACTTCTCGTTGGAGGCGATTCGCTTCTCGATCTTCTGCGAGGTGTTGCAGCTGCGTCTTCATGGCGTCCATCTCAGCGTCTCGTTGTGCGAGCTGTGCCCTAAGATCGGGAGAATCGCCGTAGAAACGCGAAGTTGCAGAAGAAGATTCGTCGTCCGGAAGACCAAATACACGACCTTTGGTCTTCGGAGTACACTGCGGTAAGAAACGAAAAATTTGTTAAAAATTAGAAATTACAAAAAAACGATTTAAATATATATTTTACTTACATCATAGACGAATTCGTTAATCTTCTCGAACGGAACTTCGGTCGTTGGAGGCGTTCCTTCGCTGCAGGGCTGAGAAAGGAGGAAGTCTTCTTTCATCTTCGTGACGTTGTCAATGATCTCCTGAGCCAGCGGATCTTGGATTTCATGGTTCTTCTTGCTGGTATGCGCATCCTTGAGCAATCTGAGAGCGGAAGGTTGGACACCGTCTTCCCGAAACTACAAAAATGAAAATATAGTAAAATATAAAATTATAAAACTAAAATAACAATATTTTAATTAAATAAGAAACTTACCAGTGGTTTGGCCCGTGTGACCAAACTAACCGCTCCTAGATTGTGCGTCGCCTTGCCTCTTCCTCTGTAATCGCTGTTTCGGCACGCAGAATGAGTTGTGGAGCTTATCTTGGTCGGTTTTTCACTCCAATAAGTGCACAACCCGCTCTATAGGCTCGGGTTGGAAACCAACTCCCTTGGGACATCATTCTTGTGCCACTTCTCCTTCCACTCGTTCAGCTTCCATGAATACATTCTCGATGCTTTTCTATCGAAGCATCGTCTAACCGTGGCGGTCATGTGGCTGTCCCAATTAAATTTTTGCTGCAAATCAAAAATTAAATTAAAATAAACTATATTAAATAAAAGTAAAACAATTTAAAATATGACGTACTTACCGCAAATTGGCGAAACCACAATTCCTGATCCGCCATCGGCATTTGGCTGTACGTCGGGTACGGATGCCGAAACATTCCATTGAGCATCCGGTTAATGGACTTGGAAATCCCATTTCCAGAATCCTCAAACCTACAAAAGAAATTATTGCAAATAATTTGAGTTGTAACTAAAGTAATAATAGTAAATAAATATTAAAATTCTTAAAATTAAAAAAAAAACTGACCATGTGTCTCTGCCTTCGCAATCCGGATGGAGACAAGGCAATCTATCTCGTCTTGGTTGAGCGACGAAGTCTTCGACGCTCATCTGCGTCGGTGCAGTAGGTGAAGGTGTCGGCATAGGCGCTGTCACCGGGATATGTGTCTCCGGTGTAGTAGAACTCCTCGAATCAGAACTACCTCTCCGTCGATTACTACGTCCGCCGCCGCGTGATTGGTGGTACCGATCGTAATCCCTAGAAAAATTAAAAAAGAAATCAAACATGATATGAAAAAATTATACATTATCAAAATAATAAAAAATTATCAAAAAACATATTTTAAATTTATTATTAGTCCAAAACAATTATACATTTATAAAAGAATGAATAATTTATGGAAATACTTATAAATTACTAAAATCATAATAATTTTATATTTATAAGTATTAATTCCAAAAGAATTATAAATTTGTAAATCCATGATTATTACATGAAAAAATTATAAATTATCAAAATAATGAAAATTTATCAAAAAAATATTTTAAATTCATTATTATTCCAAAATAATCCATGATTTATAAAAGAATGAATAATTCATCGAAATAATTATAAATTACTAATATGATTAAAAATTATCAAAAAAAAAAATTAATTTTCTAAAAATAATATTTCATACCAAAATTAAGAAAATTTTAATGCATGAAAATAATATAAATATGTTAAATAAATAAATTAACAACACAAATAATTTCAATAAACATAACAAAACTTAATACTAATTAACATAATAATTCAACCACAAATTCTAACAAATCTAAAATTCCAAATCAAAATCATTTATCTAACAATCCATGTTATAAAGTAGGTAAATCCTAAAACTAACAAACTAAATCCTAA